>CAXKVX010003372.1:0-30569 GCA_964058865.1 Eleocharis quinqueflora | reverse complement strand
CACAGTTGCGGAAGAATTGGCGACGAGCCTGAACATAGAGAGTGTCTTGGTATCCATCCATGCGGCAGTTGTAGAAAGACGCGAAGTCTGACTGGAGGCGGAGGGCCACGGCTTGGTGTTTCTCTGCCCCAGCGGTGTTGCTGAAGCCCATGTTCTTGCAGACAAAGCCAGCACCAAGAACGGCTGCAATATTGAATTTCATGTTTATGCTTTGCGTCGTTATAAAACTTGAATCTTATTTAAAATCATTGAATATAGCTTGTATGATTACTTCCATATACTAACTGAGTATTTTACCAATTGTTTCAAATAAATACTGAGAAATCAATTGCCTTCTTGCATAAGACATCAAAGATGTAAATTTTGATTCATCTTTTTCATAAAAAGGAATCACAAGGTTATTAATTAAGGTATAAATAACAATATTGATATTTTTTTTTGGAAAATAACAATATTGATATCATTTGCCTCAAGAAACAATATTAATTGGATTTATCATATTATTGTAGGTGTCATTCATAAATAGGTGTACAGAGGAGAGAGAAAGCTTACAAAAGGTGGCTGTGTCCTGGGTAGTAAGGCCATCGTGATTGCTCTTGTGACCAAGGACCCTGGTTCTCTTTGGTCCATCACCATACATATAGATGTTGGTCTTATCCTTTGTAATCAGAACAATCTCTTCATAGATCCCAGCCTTCACGTAGATCACCCACCTCCCTTTTTTGTCCTTTGGTACAGCATTGACTGCTTCCTGAATGCTCTTGAAGTTGCCACTTCCATCCTTGGCCACCACTGCATTGGGTTTTGCCCTGGGTGCACCGCCAGCAGCCAACAGCTTCCTGTCAGCGCCTGACATCCATGTTGGATAACCCTGAGCATCCGATTCGAGAAGCCGGCGGTGCTGAAAGTTGGCGCCAACATTCTTCAAATCAGTGGCATTGAACAACTTGTCTGCCTCTTGCAAGAATTGGCCAACATATGTGACAATGGCAAGTGCATTGCTGCTCATCTCGGTGGCATTACGCAGCACGTTTTGCATTGACGTCTTTAGCTCAGAATCTTCAAACCCATCAGCGCAGTTGTCCATGAACGTCATCACGGCGGTAATCCAGTGCTCAAGATCATCCTGCCTGTTGACGGCCTCATTTCCAAGTTTCGCAATAGCCATCAAGTCATCGGTGGCATCCTGGAGCAATTCCTTGCAGTTGTTAATTGCGCCATTTGTGATTGGACTGTTTGCCCCCTTCCCAATCTCAAGAGATTTGTGGTAGGAGTCTTTGAGCTGCTCAAGTGCCAACTGAACAGAGGCCTTGACGACCTCTTTGGGGTTGGCCGAGGAGTTCACAACTTTCCCTAACGACTTCTGGCAGGTTTCGGGATACAGAGTATTGGCACAGAAGGCCGAAACAGACTTAGTTGAGGTGGCTAGATTTGGTACGCCGCTGCTCTTGTGGGAAGTGGTTACAGTGGCAATAACTGCAACCACTGCTGCCACTACTAATATAGCGGTAAGGCCGCCAAATATGGCCCCCTTAGCCATGTTCTTATTAAATACAATAGGAGAAGGGTATTGCTATAGATTTTACCCTTCTGAACTATTAACAAGAAAAAAACCCAAGATGGTAATGATTGAATAGGAGGCCAGTTTATAAAGGGCAACCCTTTGCAAAAAATAGCTGGTTGTATATTGAATTTAGGAGGACCTGTGGACAAGATTTGTTTGCCAGGGTTTGTGACAGTTCTAAGGCGTTTCAGCAAATGGATATTTTTAGATAGTCAAGACTTTCTTCAGGGAAACTGATCTCTGTGCATTTGTGCATGGTGATATCCATGTGGGATGTAACAAAGCAGCCTCAAATTAGTAAATGGGTGCATGAAGATTTGGTTGGTTGTCGGAATGTAACGTGTCTATGTGTGATATCATTGTAAAAGAGATGTGCACAGCATACTGATATGCTCTCAGAAACACGATAAATGTTTATCTCTTGTTTGTTCTTGTCACTTTTTATTCTGTTTGTAGTTGATCAGTAATTGATGTTTACAATTCTGTTGGACAGACTTCCGTATTAACAACAGGACTAAATGTAGATGTGTGGTGTCTATTGTTTTTGTGAATTTTCCATATCTTGCAGCAATTGATCGATGCATCTCAGAATTTTCTGTTGTTTTTGTGAATCTAAAGCGACATTTTCCATATTCTATTAGCTCGCATTTAATTAACAATTATAACTTCTTCTAAAAAATTAACAATTATAACTAAATCAATTTATTGCATTTAAATTACATGTAAGTCAAGGTGGGGGAGACATGTATCAATATTAATGGGGAAAGATCAAACTATTTTGACAAGAAGACTCATTGTATCCAATTCTTTTTAACTTGGTTGCTCACACCCTAAAATGCTTGATTAAAAATGCCAGAGATAATAATTAACTTGATTAAGGGACTGGGACCAACACTGCATGATGGAATGCAACTGATCAACCTACATTAGTGGACCTGTATAGGATCCATTGTTGACAGGAGCGGATTCAGAAAAATTTTCAGGGTGATTCAAAATCACGAATATTTTAAAAAAAATTCAAATTATAAGTCTATTTTCAGAAAAAAAAAATTCTAATTACATGATTAATTTTGAAATTTTTGTTCCAGGGTGATCCACCCTAGACCTATATAGCTCTGCCTCTGATTGTTGAGACATGCTGATGACATTATACTAATGTGTGACGCTAATGAGGATTTGATGCAGGTAATTAAATGGGTCTTTATAGGCTTTGAGACCTTGACAAGTATGAATGTGAATTTTGACAAGTGTCAAACTATATCCTATTAACATATATATCCTACTAACATAGATTAGATAGTGCAAAAGCTTCTAATTAGCTGATATTTTTTGTTGTCAAGTGACCCAATGGCCAATGAAATATCTTGGTATTCCAATTAACTGGAGAATAACTAAGACTAAAGATTGATAAGAAATAGTTGAGAGATTTGATAGAAGGCTTCAAAGCTGGAAATGTTCAATGTTGTCATTAGAGGGAAAATTGGTCCTGATAAATAATATGTTGTCTGCTTTACCATTATACTTAATGAGCTTCCATATAATGCATGTAAAAGTAATAAAATCACTTGAGCATATTAGAAAAAAAAATTCTCTGGAATACATGTAACAAGAAGAGAATTCATCTTTGTCACTGGGATAAGATATGCACACCCAAAAAGAAAGGGGGGTTGAGTGTGATAAACCTAAGATATATGAACATCTCTCTCATGTGCAAATGATTATGGAGATTACTTGATCCTGAATGTAAAGGCTGGCGAAAATCAATTCTATTAACCAATATAAAAATTCAAAAAATAATCAAATGTGCTCTGATTTTTGGAAATCCTACAACTATTCAAACAAATAGTAGATGCTAGTCAGTTTGTTGTGATGGGTGATGGTAAAAATACATCATTCTGGGGGATAAATGGGTAGGAGAGGTACCAATGAAAATCATGTTTCATTCTTTATATGAAATATGTAATCAAAAGGAAATTAGGGTTAGTTAGTTTGCCAATTATGAATTTAGATACCTGACATTTAGAAAGAATTTATCTGATGTGCAAGTGAAAGATTATCTTGAATTACAAAATCTAGTTTTTTAATATTTGCCTCTAATGATGATCCAGATAAAGTATTATGGCATAATAACAAATCTTTGATATTAACAATAAATATATTTTAAATAAAGTATTATGGCATAAGTTTTAATTTTCAGGTCATTTGGAAAATGCACTAATCAAACATGTATCAACATTAGTGGAAAAGTGTACCCATAACAATCGCTAATCACCACAATAATTTAGTTAAAAGCGCAACTTTGTTTTATGTTTTTAAGTGACTTTAGTGTCTGTTTTTAAGTTTAGATAATCAACCACAACACAATCTTTTTTCTGAAAGTTTTTCGTAACTCAAATTAAATTCGTCAAAATAAAAAAGTAGAACCGACTTGTCCCTTAGATCGACCGCTAAGTACTACAATTGTACAGTTGTATACTTGCGACCATAATTTAGAAATTAGAGCATTAGTAAAGCCTCCATCATGTGCTTCATTTTCTATATCTTTTATTGCCATTGTTCTTTCTTTATTATCATTGCATTTGTGCATAATCCATGAAAATGTATTAAATTGAGGGGAGTTATAAGTTTCAAGGGGAGCTTTATTGCCAAATCATCAAGTAATTTAAAAATGCATGAATTAAGGGGAGCTCAATATTGTTCAAATCACAAAAAAGGGAGAGAAATAACATATGTAGAAAATAATTTTTCAAATCAAAATTATTAAATTTGCACAGATGGTAGAGTTTTGTGTTTTACAATCTTCCCATATGTAGCCAACAATCTTCCCATTTTGTCGAATTGCAAAATCTTTTAGTATTTTATCATCTTCTCTTGTGTTTTACAATTTTCTGCAGGCTCACTTTGCAAAATTAAAAAGAGAGTTAGGAATGAGAAAAATCACCAAGATCAAGTTTGAAGACTATGATAGTATATACTATTTATGCTAAAATTAATTTAGGCTAAATTGGACTTGAGATAATATACAAAAACATAGCAAAAACACCATTTCCTCATCAACCGTTGCATAATAGTTTTGAAGCGTTGCAACAGTTGAGCAAATTTAATTTCACAACTCAGTCCATTTTGAGTCAGAGCTTACCAAAGTTAGCTTACCATCGGATGACTCAAATTTCCTCAGCAAAATGTATTCAAACAACTCGATTTTTTGGTAGCTTTCCAGCAACCATTGGAACTGTTGTTTCAACTTTTGTAACGATTCAGAGCTGAGAAGCTTTTTGATCTAGTTTTTGCTCAACTATAAAAGGGGTTGCTCCCCATATCGCCATATCTCTCTAGTATTGAGTGAGATATTAGTTATTTGATTGATTGCTCCTATTCTCTATTCTATTTGGTTGTGTAATTAGCTTCTCTTATCAACTGTGTAAGGGGAAGATGATGTTCTTTGTAAGAACAATATGTAGTGGAGTGGACTGATTTTATTACTGCAAAAAGCAGGGGTCTCGGAGACCGGAGAGTTGGCTTTTGCCGAGCTTTGTCAACATCTTGCGACTTCAAATTATTCATCCTTTCTATGCCTTTATTTCTCTATCTCTATTTATATTTAATTGAATTGTTTAGGAATATAATTAATTATAATTTATGTGAATTGTGTGTGAGGATTGATTGTGTGAATTGCTTGTGAGAAGTTGCAATTCAGCTTTCTGATGTTAAAATCGAAAAATTATGTATAAACCTAGGCGTCTAGGTTTATCAATCCACAGTAAGAGCAAAGCAATAATAAAACGAGAGAACATATGCACGGGAGCTTTGTTATCAAATATAATATAAACCAATCCCCCTCTTGTCTGATATATTGTGTAAGGCTTGTAAATAACTGAATTTGAAGTCTGGTAGTTCCAAAGATCCATCTCTAAATTGAAGCTGGATTGGTCAAATATATGTGTAAATAAGCCTTTATTTTCTTAAATATGCGTGTATTGTTGAATCTCGGATTGTGCATTAATATCCGACAAATAGGTCTCTGATTGTGCGGTGTGTGATTTCCTTTCAATAAGCATTCTAGTTAGGGGAGCTGATACGTAGATATCATATTTGATACCGACTATTGATACTGATTTTATTATGCATCTTTAGTTGAATTATACTGCACATTATTTGAGTTATTATGCATGTTATTTTTTGTAATGAAATAATTATACATGTTGTCGATTTCATTATGCATCTTTAGTGAAGTTATCGTGCACATTATTTGAGTTATCATGCATGTTATTTTTTATAATCAAATAGTTATACATGTTAATTTTTGTACTGAAATAGTTGTTATGATATAACATGCATAATAATTCAAATAATGTACATGATAACTCAAATAAAGATGCATAATAAAATCGATATCAATAAATGATATCAAATGTGGTATCGAAAGCAATTTTATAAGAAAATCATATAGTTGGACACGTGTCAGTAATGAATTCGGCCCAAAATTAAGAAAATCAAACAATTTTGTTGGTCTGATAGAAAGCCCAAAGGTTTGTAAAAAAATGAAGAAGAATGAAGGCGGCCCAAAAGTTGACGGCTATATAGTTGTAAACCATGTAAGGAAATAAAAAAAACAATAAATATATTAATAATAAAAATATAAAATAATAATAATAATAAATAAAACATATTAATAATGGTAATATATATTAACCAAATGAAAGAAATAAATGATAAATAAAAGTATAATAAATATCGCATGGTATAAGCGAATGATAAATGAAAGAAATAAAGAGGAAAGTGAAGAAGAGATCAAACAAGCAAAAAGAATAGAAATGCCATTTCATGAATGGCTAAATGTGGGAATGAAATAAAAGAAGCAAAATCAAAGAAAATTCAAATAATAAAAAAACATATAACACTTAGGAATGAAATATAATAATAATAAAGATAAAATCAAGTCAATTTTTTTTCCAAGCTCTAAACAAATAGGAATTCAAGACCAAATTCGAATTCAAACCCAAAGTTCAGATTGAAACTCTTAAGCCCAAACCTCAACACTGAAGTCCAAAAAGGTTCAAATTTTTCTAGAAAATAAACAATTTTTTTCTAGAAAATAACTCAAATCTGGAAGCCGAGTCCCAAATTGCAAAATCCAAGTTCAAATCCGAATAAGACCCAAGACTCAAGGCCGAATCTATACATGAATTCTAAATTCTAATTGAACCCCCTTGAAATAAGTCCAAAAGGATTCCTGTCTTTTAAGAAAAGTAATTCAAATTCAATCAGTTAATAATAAATCGTCTTTATCTAGTACATATAACTTAATCCAACACTATTTATTAATCATAGGTATCTTTTTTGTTTGATTCATTGTCCGTAGGCTAACAATACACACACTTACAAAGAAATTAGAAAACAAACTTGACAACCCCTCTAAAATTGCCTCTGTCGAGACTTGAACCTCAGACCTTTCCCATGAAGATCTTATATCTTACCATTACACTAGATAGGACTTGACAATTACTCACAAGTATCTAAATCCGAAATAACACTTCGAATAAATAGTGCAGGAGCTTGCACCTGATTAAGATTATCAAACCTCAGAACTTCATTGGTATAAAATTAAAAGCCCTAAACGCTTGCGTCCCAAATCTCAATGTCTAGACTCGTTCAGAATGACCTGTACACCTTTCTTTCTTCATGTTTCTTATTTTTCATAATCAAATAGAGCGACGAAAAAGATATCCACAATAATAAGATAATTAACTAAAGTATTAATGGGTGACACGATTGAGTATTATTTCACAAACAAAAAGCAAATCTTTTGACGCGTTGGATAGTACTTGAGAGTCAAGTTTATTAGTTGCGTTTGAATCACGTGGTAGGTGCGTGGGGTCTAATTGATACCTCCAAATGTTGAATTCGTATCTACTATTATTTTGCGAAAAAGGAAAGTTCTATTTCTGCATCGTCGGATTAGATTTAAATAACTCGATTGTCACTGTTGAGATTCAAGAAAATTGCAGATCTTATCCGTTCATTTAAATCCAACGATTCAAAAATGAAAAACAAAACCTACTTTTCTTTTTTTTGAAAAGTAGGTGATACTAATCCCCAAATGCTAGCTAAAATTAGAACAAAATTAGAACAACTATTAGTTGTATTTTCATCTAACCATATTCTTTCTTTTTGAAAAGGAGAGAACATGTGTTTGTCCGTACAGAGACTAAAACCTGAATAGGAGGTGTTGTCTAGGTTCAATGAATACGCGAACACTACGATCTAGTGGTCTACACCGGAATAATAAAGTAACAAAGCATCTTTGCCAAACCCATCCTGTATACATCAACTAACCCATTTTCACAAGGGCTCAATTCTCTTGTAATTTGTAAAGAATAAAAAAATCTGCAATAACACAATGGATGAAGATGTCTCATCAATAGAGAAGAAAGATACCATGGTGGCGTAAAAGGAGCTTCTGAAAAGGAAGCATGGAGTTCCCCTCTCTTCACTTCAATTGCTTTCCTTTTCACAAGGTTCAAGCATGCAATATAGATATGTATTTAAGAATTAAGATTAGAGTTTTCATTTTTGGTTTGGAATAAATTAAATTAATATTCTGTTTTGAATTTTATCCTTTCTTTTGTTCTCATGTTAAATCTCTTCGCCTCAAATAAAGTTAAGAAGGTAATATTTTATGTATTCTGTTCCTTTCTCTTTGTTTAACACACGCTTGTGCGCGCGCAAATCCACAAGATTTGCAGAAATTGTTCCTTACGATACAATAGTTGATAATTTGTTAATTAATTAAATAGATCTACCATGGTAAATTCGACTAATATTTTGTGCTTCGGAATTGAGATTCAGTTAGACTGTGCTTCTGACCTTTAATTTGGAGGGGAGGAGAGCGAAGGGAAGATAAAAAATTATTATTATTTGTTTTAATTTAAAGTGTCTACGAAAGGAACGAGGAGTTTCGAAGCTTAAATTTTTTTCATGGAAACCCTTCAAAATTAGAGGATATATAAGAACTTTTCTTTGTTTCTCTTCTCTTCATCTTTTCTTTTCATGCGTGGAGCGACCCTTAATCACTGAGCAGGCTTATTTGTTCTCTACTGTCTTTGGATGCGTTTGGATCATCCTAGGTTAGCACAAATTCGAGAATAGTTGCTATTCTGAACTTCAAAACGATCCAAACATGTTTTAGCTATTTTGAATTAGTGTCAAATAGTTGCTAATCCGCTAACCCGTCAATCGGTTGGGTTAGCAAGATTAGTGATTGTAAGGATAGCAAAAATCATTTATTATTATTATTATTATTATTATTATTATATTATATATTATCATTACCATCGTTAAATTATTTATTTATTTATTTCTAATTATTACGAATATAATTATAATAATAATAATTATTATTAATATTATTATAATTATTATCATCATCATTATAACTATTATATTATCATTTATTATTATTATTATTTATCATTATCATTATTATTATATTAGTTATTATTATTATTATTATTTATCATTATAATTATTATATTATTATTATTATATGAGCATGGCTAAAATAATATGCATAGTACACTCCATTTTGTACTATGCATATAGATATAGGTCATTAAATTGAGATTTAAGTTGCTCAATAAATTCTTCATATGAAAATATTGTAGGAAATCAAATTTTGTGATTTTTAGAGCTTTCTAGCTATTTTTTAAAAACAGTCCAGATTTAATACTACAAAAGTGTCATTTCTGGGCTGTTTTTAAAAAATATTTAAAAAATAGCAAGAAAGCTCTAAAAATCACGAAATTTTATTTCCTACAAGATTTTGATATGAAGAATTTATTGAGCAACTTAAATATCAATTTAATGACCAAATTATTATTATTTTTATATTATTATTATATTATAAATTGATATCAATAGTTTATTATTTTATTATTATTATTCATTAGAAAACTAAAATAATTTATTATTTTACTAATTCTCACCATCACTACTCCAAATGTGGAATCCAATATTTTCACTAACCTAGATAGCACAAAATTAGCACTATTTTTGCACTAACATAGATAGCACTATTTTTGCACTATTTCAACCACTAATCTAGATAACACTATTTTTGCACTAATCATGACATGATAAACGCACCCAAATTAAGTGTGTATAGTTATTTTTAACGATCGTAACTGCACGTAGAATAATGGCTTCGTTATAAAAGTGATTTGTTGGTAAACGATCAGTATTATAAATAGATATATAATTATATTGAAACAGAACAATAAATAGAAGAAGATATCACTTTATTTTGTTCTTGACTTCTTGTACGTCTCTCTCTCTTAAGATTCTCTACATCTTACATTTTAATTTTAGGGAAATTTTATATGTTATTACATAATACGTCAATTGTCAAAATGTCACTACATAACAGATAATTGTTAAAATGTCATTAAATTTGATAATTATTTGTGTTTATGCCATTATTTCGATTTTAATAGTTAAAAAATAAACAAATTAAAAAATATCCACAATACCCTTCTTCTCATTTCCTTCCCTTCTCCTTTCCCTTCCCCGATTCTCCTTTCTTAATAGATGTTTGGGAAATACCTTTTCAATTTGTCAATTTTACCGACACTATCTTATTATCTGACATTGCATCACAACTCGACTGTGAGATCAAGTTGTCAATTTTACTCTTCACCAGAGGTTCAGCTTCGACCATCAGAATATAACCAATAATCTCGAGGAAATCTCAAAGGCACAAATACTTCACAGCATTCCTGAAATAGACATATACAAAAGGCAGGTTTTACAATTTTTACACTGTTGCTCAGGTTCTATTGTTTGTGGAGGTACCGTACTTGAATTAAAACTTCTACCATAGCAAGCAATTGTCCATTGTTGGTAACGTAGTTTGGAGAAGCATCGACAACGTACAATCCGCTAATTGCACAATTCTCCAAACCGCGTTTTGGTTTCTAGCTGAAGAAAGCTTGAATCGGAAGAGACTCACCGTAAATATATGTCTTATTTACGCTGATTCTTTCTTCTCCGTTGTAGTTTATTTGTCGATCCTTCGAGGTTAGTTATCGGAATTCAAAAGAGTAATTAGGGAGAGCGTCTTGTCTTCAGATTTTGTATTTATTTTCTCTGGGAATGAAGTTGTGTTTAATCTAGTGCTTTTGTTTGTGGTATTTGTGGCAACGAAGTTGTGTTTAATCTCTAGGAACGAAGTTGTGATTCTCCTTTCACAGAATTAGGATATTAAGAAAAGGTATTTTCCAAACATCTATTAAGAAAGGAGAATCAGGGAAGGAAAAGGAGAAGGGAAGGGAAGGGGAAGAAGGGTCTTGTGAGTATTTTTGAATTTGTTTATTTTTTAATTGTATTAAAATCGAAATAATGGCATAAACACAAATAATTATCAAATTTAATGGCATTTTGACAATTATCTGTTATGTAGTGGCATTTTGACAATTGACGTATTATGTAATTACATATAGACAAATTTTCCTTTATTAATTTTAGAACATTACGTTTTACTCTAGCACCTTATTTATAACATATGTTTTGTTCTAGTTAAGTTATAATTTTTGAATTTATTCCATCATATAAACAAATATATGATATAATTATACATTATTTAATGATGATCTAAATTGAAATAAATTACAAAGCAATGTTTATTTTGCTATCGATCTACGAAAAACACGATTTATTGGCACATAATTCATTACTGAAGATTTGTGCATCTATTTGAGAGAAATCATACATTTCAAAATATTATGTAATTATTTAATTTTTAATTAAATAATTAATATTGTGTTATGATAAGCTCACGGGTTTCATTTTTTATATTTGTTTCATGCAATCCTGTGACGTTTTGCATTGTCGGCATTTATGGTATTAATTAAATATAATTAAAAAAGAAAGAGGGATGGTAGAGGGATGGTATTAATTGATACATATTCACTGGCTTAAATATCCACGATTGATTACGTAATTTGTTGCTAACATTTTACAGGTGAATTTGTTTTGAAATTTTTTTCGATATATCAATTTAAAACAAAAAAAAAGAAACAACTAAAGTAACCAGCCATGAAACAAAATCTGAAGTTCAAAGCCATAAATTAATTAGATGATGATGAAAAATGTGTCATATCTTGTGCCTGTGCGTTATAGCTCAACAATCAACATAATATGTTCAACGTAATTTGAATCACCTCGGTCAGAGTTAAATGCAAAAGTTATATAGCTAAAACAATACTGACGTGTCAGGTTGAATTATCTGGCAGGAGCAATGAATGGTCGACAGGAGCGATGACTAACCACTATTGTATATAATATGGCCACATCACCAACCAGGACCTGTTCTTCTACCGTGCGGTATCGCGTCTGGACCGTCTAGATGGACAATCAGTGGGATTTAGATTTGGAACACGAATCACGAGGAAATCGGACGATCCCGAAAACGTGCAGCGCGGTGCCGTACGTCAGATGATCTCATTCCCACCAGCCATGGCTGGCCACCATCACACCCTTGAAAGTTTACCATATCAGTCAAGACAATTGCCAGAATACCACGCAAAAGCCCTCATCATGGCAGGTGACTAACAAGACTATGGCTAGCTGCCATTACCCCCAGGCTGGCCGCCATGTGGCAGGCGGTCTTCAACCTCATGCCGCTCGATCAGCCCCCGATCCCCTTCCTCAACCTCATGCCGCACTTCCGTCTCTCTTCTCCGACATGCCACAACACACAAAATCGGCTTGACTCGGCAGAAACTCGGATTGGCTTGGAGAAACTCGACCTCGAGTCGCTACTGTTCATCCGAGTTTTCGATCAAAACTTGCACCGGCTTGGAAATTGGGTGAAACTCGGCCCGGACATGGCCGATTTCGAGTTGACTCGGAACCGGACGATTTTCAGATCCATGGTAGGATGCCATTAATCCAACGACTCGTTGCCACACATGTTTTTCAGTCGATTTTGAGAAGAAACTGTCTAAATATTTTGTAACCTTTGGAAGTCGTTAAAAATTGTTACAACTAATTTCTTATAGGTAACTGGTATGAGTTGTTCCTGACACCAGCATGAGTTGTACTGTAGCGGTTTTCTTAGAAGCCATTTACATTTACTGGTAAGCAGACAGTTGTGGCTGTAAATATATTTTTCACTAGAAGCAATGCACAAGTGGCAGCCCTGATCTCTGTTGTAATGATGGTCAAAATGTTTGCGAATTTCTTCAAGCCAGATCTCGCTTTCTCTTTTGTGGTGATTGCAAATATCAAACTGATAACTTTTATATTTTTTCAAATATAGTTAAGCAGAATTTCTTGCTTAATACAATACTGGTAACCTGTGCCACACTAACCAATTTTATGTTCAACTGTTACTTGAATTTATTAAGGTATAACACTTGGAATTATTCTAAATGAATGATCACTACACTTTGCATCAATTGCTATCTTCCAAACAAAAAACAAATATGTATTGTTGTATCAAATAATAACAAAACCAACAGATTCAAAAGTTAAACATATGGATCTTTGCCAGATGACAGCAAGAGTTCCCCCAAACACTTCACTAGAACCGCCAACATCTGGCTCTTTTGGCCACATGTGAAGTGCTTCAAGGGAACTCCTGAGAACAACTGGTTGCTCTTCTCTAGTTTGAAAAGTTCTTGGCTGGATTATTAACAAAGTAGTGTTGTTGTAAACAGTACTCAGTCCACACTGGAGTTCCCCCAAACACTTCACAACAACCGTGTAAAGTTTACATACGAGATGTTAGTTCATGAAGTGATTGAGGAGAATTCTCAAGGATCAGACTGAGGTTAATTTCCTTTCTAATATTCAGATATATACTGGTATTTTTAGATAAGAGATTAAGAGTACCTTGCCTCAGAAATAAAATAACAGATTCAAGCCTATACCTAGAGCTCCCTGAAACACTTCATCAGAGATCAACTACGAGCACACTAGCTTGAGCCTTAATTTGAGTCACTTGACCAGTGAAGTGTGTGAGGGAACTCCAGGTAATAACTAGCTTCATTTTTTTTTGTTTTTTTGTTTTACCACACTGCCTAAGAGTCAATTCTTACAATTTCTATTTATAGGAGAAGAGTACACTGAGAGCTCTTCTGATGAAAGAAATGCAGCTTAATGCACCTGGTGTTGTACCTAGACTAATCTCAGACCACATTCAGTTCAATTCTGATGGAATATTGCAGCCTCAAAGAAGTACATTCCTTTCCAAAAGTACTTTGGGACCAAAATTGAGATATACCAAGTTTATAAATGCTGATGGAATCTCCTCTCCTCCCACTCCATACACTAGTTGGATAAAATGGAAGACAGAATCTTTTCTCATCATTCAAAACCCAGTACTGGAACTTGATACAGATAAAGGATTAATGCTACGTTGTATTGAATTAATATTGATTAATTACTAGGGTGTCTCCTAACATCCACTTAGAAGGAATGAAGGATTGATTATCTTCCCTGCTGTACAAGAAATTTGTACTGATTCAATGACTCCATTGAAGCTGTAATTTTGCCAGAGTACTGGAGAGATCTATTGTCGGATATATATGAGTATATGACTAGCTAAAAGGGAGTGATCAAATAATTTATAACTGTAGCAAGGTGACTGTGACGAGTTTTTTTTTCTTTTTTTTGATATTTTTGTAGTTTAATTAAATAGTAGCAAGTGGATTTAATATTATTTAACCTGTTTGTATGACTGGATATTATTGAAGGAACTCATCTGAAATTCAACTCTGTTCCATTCAATTTTGGTCCAACTTCAGCTGAGATTGCAATTATGTATGGTAATACTTGTGAGCGTTCTATATACAATCATCAAAGAAATTAAGAAAATCAATGGGAGAACAATGAAATCAATAAATATAATTGTACTTCGTGTCACGCTTGTTCTGCTAATTCTTGTTTCTTATTCTTTTCTTTTCCTTTTTTTTTGTTTTCTTTTGAAATGTTCCGACGACACGCTTCGTTGATACACAATCGATACATGCAACAAAATAAGTCATTATATATGTTAAATGCGTTGTTATGTATGTTATTCGAGTTCGGTTGCATGTTATTTTGTAATGAAAAAAATAATTATGCATTTTAAGCGCTTTGTTATGCATGTTAAGCGTATTGTTATGTATGTTACATGCAAGCGAACTCGAATAACATACATAACAACGTATTTAACATGCATAACGACGCACATATCGAATACGTATCAATGAAGTGCATCTGTCTATCGGCTCTTTTTTTTTTTTCTGTTGACGTCTTGATGATGTTAAATGGCGACCGAGATTGTTATATGTTAAAGAGCTTGCGCTTACTTACCAGACATATATCCATTATGCAATATAAGATCAATTTATTTTGTCATTTCTTTTAATACCCAAAAGTGAGCAAAAAAGCATGCACCTGGAATTCAATTAGCATGTTGCTGGCAATTTTCTATTTTAGGAGATTGTTAATATGTTGTTGTTAATTACATGAAAATTGTATCGCGTCATTTATAAAAAGATTGATTTTTTTTTGCAATTCATAAAATATCATTAGATGTTGTTATTAATAAAAACTTCTATTTTGCAATTACTAAATTACCTCAAAAACACAAAATCAATTTGGCATGTGGGATATAGTAGTGGTTAGGTCAATGTGTTCAAGCTAGTAAGAAACATCGTATCTGCCAAGCTGTTGTCAACAATTAGCAATAAGCATTCCGTTTATTAATTTTTTTACATTTATAAATTGAATCAAATGTTGGATTCAAAGTTATAGTTTTCTAATTTATTAAACAAAAGGTTTCAACTCTGCCTATGATTTATACAGCCGGTTCGAAGTCGAAAAGAAGGAGATTGTGATAGACTTGGTGGGCTAACGTAAAACACTACACAAAAATATATGCCAAATGTTAATTTTCACATTGCCCAACAGTTATGCGTCCTTTGTTATCTAAGAGGTTGCTGAGTCGTATAAAGAACCGTTGGCGAATGGATGTTTGCCGAAGAGAATTTAGTAATTTAATATTCGCATAATTAAGGCAATGATTATTAATAATAACCATTGCCATAGATGATCTATGACAACGATTATTTAATAAATAACTGATGTCTTAGATCTTTTTTAAAAGCATAAATTGGCTAGCTCTAGATTTGCTAGCCAATAATGTACCATTAAACTCATTAAACCATCACTAAATCATTCCAAATTAGACATACAAATATACAACATAAAAATATCTCATTACAATCTTTTCAATATCACAATGAAGAAAAAAAGAAACAAAATCAAAATAAAGCACCTAACTAGAGAAAAAAATATAAAAGCTATAATGAGATAAAATAGATAACAGAATTATTGCCATTTATTTTCATCAAAGAAGAAGCTTCGATCCATCTTCATACCTCTCTCGAGTATTCTTGTCTAGAGTTGATTTAGTTGCACAAAGAGGAGAACTGAGACAACTTGATGGATAATACATATTTCTAAGAATTTCAAATAAAAAATAGCCCAAATACATCCATTTGTTATCCTAAAAAGCAAAAGATTTACAATGATACAAATGCAAGATCTTTTGTTAGATTTTTTACTAGAAAATTCCTGCTCAAAAACCTAACCGAAGATATGATTTTGGTTCGTTGTCTGTTGTTAGCTAAGTCATCAAATTCATGCATTGAGCTACTTATTCTTTGGAACCCTCATTAAAATGCTATCCAATATCTCTCGCCAGATGCTACCTACAAAAGATTTTATAATTCTACAAAATTCGTATTTCATAAAAGGGTTTGTACCAAGAAATTAAAACCTTCTTTTGCAATATACGACAAACCAGGACTCGTCTATGTCAATTGCATAAAAAAAAGCATGCATTTGCTATACTTCTTGCAATCACTTTCACATTTAAATATCATGAAGGAGTTGACCTAGTCATAGGTTCATGTAAAAAAAATTCAAGGTTTCAAGACTCCAAGAAGTGCTCAGCTTATATATATGATGCATAGACGAATCAAAAGGAATGAGAACCCCCCCCCCCCCCCCCCCAAGCTTCCAAGCATCAAATTGTTTGGAGCATTGAATTAAGAAGAATGAACAGTTGAATTGAGAAGAAATGATGATCCGTGAGCTACAATTTATATTTGTCCAGAACATTTTATAGTTGTTGCTTGGCAGCAACCGACATTAAAAGCTTTAATACAGGGTGCTTCAAAGACCGCAGTATTAATACATTCTATATCGGATCCTTTTTGCCACCCGCTATTAGAAGTCTTGCTTTTATATCGGGTGTACATGACATCTATTATTAAAAGTATTTTTTATATCTGAGCTATTAGGCACCCACTATTAAATTTTTTGCACTGTTTTTTATGCATCTTTTATATTCGATTTCAGTATAAGTCTAGTCTGATATAAAAAGTATAAATTGAATTTTGAAATTTCCACTGACTATTTTAATAGAGCTATTTTATGGAGCAGGTATAAAATGAGGTACTAAAGCTTCTTTATGTAGTAATTAATAACGTCCGACAAATATATTAATTAGTTAATTATGGATAGAGTTTCAGGGTTTTATAATATTCACCGTTTAAATCTTGTTCAACACTTATTTTTTAAATATGGATAGAGTTAGATAACTAGTTAGTGCATCAAAAAACATCCTCCTAGCTAATTGAGAACTTCACAATGTTGAAACATCATAAAACCTTTTTTTAAGGAAAATCAGCATAACATAATTCGAGTATTCATACAATAACAACAAAATTCACAAAATTTACATTGATTATTGGTAAAGAAAGAATACGACTCAAAACCTATGTTGCCAAACTATTTACAAGATATCCCAGAGAGCAACAAGCATGAGCCATACACCGTGGGGCCTCTTTTTGTTGGTCAAAAAACATCATGAACTTTAAAATATAAACTTACTGTGGATAACACAGGCCTCACAGTCACCAATTGCATTGTCTTTTTATTGGTAAAAAAACATCATGAACTTTAAAATAAACTTACCGTGGATAACACAGGCCTCACAATAATCAATTGCATTGTTAGATAACACCAAGAGTTTCCAAACACTTCACTAGAGCTGATTCATCCTGCATATATATTTTGAGGCTCTATTGAAGGGAAGCGGGAAGATCCAAAGGATTGCCACTCAAATTTGAGTTCGAAGTCTCTTTACAACCGTTTGATCGTGTTAATATTCGTACTGTTTAAAAAACTGCGTCAAAATACGCATTTTTCAATAAAAAGTACGAATTTTAAAACAATCAAACGATTGACAATGTCATTCAACCCAAATTTAACTTGTCCTTTGAATCTCTCCCGCTTCACTACCGAAGAGCTTGAAGAGAACTGAAGAAGCAAACCAACCCAACCTATTAATTAATAAAATTCCGGCTAACAGAAATTATACTACAGAGATGATCATAAAGCCCTACCTAGTGTATTGGTAAGACACAAGACTTCTATAGGGAAGGTTTGAGGTTCAAGTCTCGGCAGAATCTATTTTAAGAGGGGTTTTCAAGTTTGTTTTCTAATTTCTTTGTGGGTGTGTGCTGTAAGCCTACGGACAATGAATCAAAATAAAAACATAATGATACTACGTCTGCATGTATAATATTGAGCGGCCCCTAGAGTTCCCCCAAACACTTCACTACAACCCATGCATTCTAATGGGTCCTACAGAAGTGCTTGAAGGGAACTCCAAGGGAGTCCCAACTTGTTTGTTCTTCTCTGTATATACTTGGGTTTCCCAGTATGATTTGGTACATATTAAAAACTCACTGGTTGTATATATATAGGAGGTGTTTGTGGGTTGTGGCTGATTAATTTGTTATGAAAGGGTTACTATGAGGAAATGATATCCTCTGCACTCATAAAAAACAGGTGCTCTCTGTATCCACTAATTTGGATCGTCCGATTAGATTTGAACGAATGTAATTTTATAATACAAAAGCCCCTCTGAATCATATAGTTGGCGGTCAAGCGTCCAGATCTAATCGAACGGTCCAAAGTAGTAGATGCAGAGAACATCCATAAAAAATGAATTCAGAGATACAGATCCTACTGCGAGTGAAGAGTTGCATGCATCTAGCTGAGATTGAGGCCAATTTCAGGATGAGGAATCAATGACTTTTATGCCTCTTTAGTCTTTATTTCTGCACTGATTCTGAGAGCTTTTTATCTCACTTTATATACCGTCGAGAAATATTCTGAACAAGTAGCTAGCATAAAAAAAAATATTCTAGATAACTACTACACATGACAACAAAATGAAACTTATGATCGAGTACGTACACACATTTATTAGAATGAAGCTAATTCTGTTACAAGCTAAAATCGATTTTTTACTGCACTATTATTAATGTAAGAGAACTGTCATACTGCATCGTATGTATTGACTTCAATATATATATTTTATAGTCATGTTAATGATTAAGATTTTGCATTAATTGTTTTTTAAGAAATTTAGAACGATGTGATATACAAGATTGATAGGACTTAATTTAATTAGCCCGTCTATAATGATAAATTCAGATACACAAAAAGTTGTTCGATAATTTCAATTTCAATTTTTAGCTTTTTTAATCCATACTGAAATTTCGAAAAAAAAATAATTTCGTCTTCAATTTCCCTCGCAAAATCTTCTACCATTTTCTATTATTTCTAATTTAATTTATCTTCGTAGAACTTCAGATGTACTTCTTATTCATCTACTCTCTTCCGCCTACCTTTTTTTTAGTTGGATTTGAGACGTTAAATCTAATAAATAAAATTTGAACTACGTGTTATATAATTTATATATCAAGTATTGTCATTAATATTACATTGAGTACTATGAAATATGTCATATAAATGTGATTAATGAAGAAATTGCATAATACATATTTCGCTAAGTTTTGCATACGAATACATGTAGAATTGAAGTTAATTAATTATAATTGTTGATGGATCAATTATAATTGATTTAACTAATATTAGTGTGAAGATCTTATGAATCATGTCATAATCTTTATAGATTACGAGATGTTAATAAAATCTCGAGAATGATGTCATGATCTGCGAGATCGTGTTAAGATCACTACTACAGAAAGAGGCTTTAACAACCCCCCTTTTAAATCGGATATAGCTTTAACATCGAACTTTAATCAAACTTGGGTGTTAAAGGGGTCTTTTACACCGGACTATTGCACCTGGCCGGTGTTAAAGGGGTCTTTTATACTAGATCATTGTACTTGTCGATGTCAAAAAGATACGGAATCTTGCTAAGATCTCAAGAATCCTACTAAAAATATGAGATCTTGTTAAGATGTCAAGGATATACATGATCTTGATAAGATCTCAAGAATCTTATCATAATTACGTGATCTTTTCAAGATACTGAAGGCATTTTTCATAATATACAGGATCTTGATAAGATGTTTATTGTGTCATTTTTCCAGAAATTAATCTGTTAATGAGAAGTAGTTGTAAATTAAGATATATATATATATATAATTATATTATATATAATTACAATTAATTTTGACTAAAAAATAATACTATTTTATCTTAATATAGAATTTAGCTATTATCTATAATTGGTATAAATACTAATAAAAGAAAAGATAAAATTGCTAAATTCTAAAAGGATCACATTTAAGATTAAAATATTGTATTAAGATATTTAGTAATTTCTAAAGGTTTTAGTAAATACTAAATATGTTTAAAAGTCTATATTTTTGTAAAATATGTATATGTATTTTATTAACAATAGAAAAATTGGTTAATTCTAATTTAAAGCCCCTATTAGTTGATAAAATATATGTATATATTAAAGACGAGTAGTTCTCTTTTAGGATACATTCTAATGTAGACTTTTACACGATTTTAATCTATTCAAAGATAATTAGAAATGCATGCCTCATCTTATCGCTAAAGTTGCAAGCAAGATGACCCATGTAAAGTAAAAGGACGTGCGTTAACAACAGATTATTAATTTCTTCCTTCGGAGGATTAATAAATTAAGTAGTTGTTGATACACATAAAGGAAGGTGCATAAAGAAAACTAATGAGAAACTACATGCTAGTGATGTCAAGAAAAACATTTGAGGCTTGGTACTTAAGTAGTTCGCTTGTGACTCACCTCTCTCGCTTGTCTGGCATGTTCACTAGTACGTAGGTATGTCGCTTGGACCCATCGGCAAAGCGGCAAAAATAGCTCATTTGTACTTGTGCATAACACCAAAATACCTAAAAGTATTGACTGCTCCCTTTGGGGTCTCATACTGGATAATATTGTTGGTTAAAATTAAAATTAATGGAGTTCTTTTTAGAGTTCTTTTTTTTGTCAAAGCCTTTGAATAGACTATAAAATTTTGATTAGGGATTAAATCATGACAGTTAATTACATGATTAAACACATATTTTTAAATAAGGCTTTCATTTATCATTTATCTTGCATGACAAATGTGATAATTCTTAAGTTTCATGTAATCATTAATCGACGTAATGAAAGATAATGATCATCATGGGAGATTATCATGACAGTTGATTATCAAGCAGAAGGTGTGTAATGAGTGTGGTGATGAATATAATTTCATATGATCAGTTACCTGGCCCAACGAAAGAGTAACCATGATCATTTATCGTCAACACATATTAATTACTATTACGAGATATATAGTAAATGATATCATCGAAAGATGGTTCATTAAAAGAATCAAATATCATGTTGGATAGTATGAATAAAGCCTTAATTGATTGAAAATAATGTGAAGTTTATTCTTCTTTTGTTTGCTAAATTGAAAAGAATATTGCTTAAAGATTAATGGATAAAGAAAATTACATATGATCATTAAATTTTTCTGAGTAAAGTAATATACTTTATTCAGAATGAAATAAAGTGAAAAATAATTGAAAAATAAATGATCATGTCATTAAAAAATTTAATCCAAAATCAAAAGATCAAGGGGCAAAATTGAAGGGAATGTCTAATTTGCTAAAAGTAATATTTATATGAACTTGCTTTGATTAAGAATAACAAGGTACATTAAATATATTCTTAACAAAACTCGTTTGTATGAAACAATAAAGCAAAATGACCTGATTAGTAAAATAACAAGTATGCTGCAAAACTACGTGTTATATGATTACTGCATGTCACATACTGTCGCCTAATATTCCGAGGAGTAATATATGGATATGCCAAATAATGTGATTAACTAATATACAATGGCATTATACATATTTCACTAAGATTTTGGGCACGAATGCATATAGAACTTAAGTAAATTAATTATAATTGTTAATGAACCAGTTATTATTAATTAAACTATATATTGGTGTTAGTGTAAAGTCAGAAATATTGTTTGGGCTAAACCCAACTCAAATTGGATCAAAACCCAAGCAAAACAACACAAACACAAGTCAATTGCGGCCGTAATAAGATCATTTGCGTCCGCAATAGAGTAGAAAGATTTGGCAATGATCTTCTGAATTTTCAGAAGATCTATTACGGTCGCTATAGCCCTCATTGCGGTCGCAAGAGACTTGGTAAATTTCCTGCCAAGTCTGGAAGCCAAGTCTATTGCGGCCGCAATGAAATCCATTGCGGTCGCAAGAGACCTATTCCAAGGCAAATTTTGACTACCTAGATTTATCATTATCTTTTCAGATTGAATATTATAGCTATCATACCAAATTTGTAGAAATATTTACAGAATTGAATATTAGAATTTGGAAAAGAATTGGAGAGAATATGATTTCAAATATTTGATGAATATTTGATAATTAATTTGACATCTTTCCAAGATACACTAACGCCTCTATAAATAGCGTTGGGTCTCCACCATTTACAACGTTGGTTGAACATAAAATTTTTTGGTTATCGACATAGGACACATGTGTTGTGCATAGCCACTTATCATATTCCATTAAGGATATATTTCATTGTTCCATTCGTGACTTCGGACAAAAGAAAGGCACTGGGATATACTTGGATGGAATTGCTAGCGCACCACGTCACGCTTATGCATTCCGCCGCTAGAAGGACTCTGTTGAAAGGACAAGTGTATAAGAGAGACCGTAGGGGTGGAAGGTAAGTATCGCTTTCGCACTCTTTTATTTCATTCCAAACACGTAGCACAGAGATTTTTTGTGAATTATTGCAATTGCTTGTCGTAATTTAGGAAGTCTAGTATTTTGGCTCATACCCTAAATAAATTGCACCAAACTAAGTCCAACAATTGTGCTCTTAGAAATCAAAATTGAACTCAAAGTTTGTTGTTTGAACCCAACCAGTCCCAAATCAAACTCAAAACGACAAATTTGATTGTGCAAATTAAGTTAAGGTTCAAAAACATTGTAAACATGTTCTGGGAGCTTAAATGGACCAAACCCAAGCTCCAGAATCAATTGAAATGCTTTAAAAATCAAAATCAAAACCAGAATTTCGAAATTGAAGCAAGTGGCAGAGCACCACCACCTTCGGTGATCTCTAGCCATCGACGATGGGCCCAATAGGTTTCTCTCGTCAAGACGATGCAAGAGAGATGCTTAGACCAATCTTTCATCAAGTCAAACTCACTCGACATTGAAGTTATGCTTTGGTCAAACGTCGAGGGGAGGAAAAAGAAGGAGAAGAGAGAGAAGAAGATCAGCGCCATATCGAAAGGTCCAAATTCAAACCTGATGATTAATCAAACGGTTCAAATTTGATCTCTTTGTATTTTATATTGTATATTGATGTAAAAATAGATTTATGCTCTTCATTCTGAAATAAATATGTAAATTCTTGTGAATTCATGCTCTTCATTTTCATAGGCTATTTGAATATGTTTTGAGCATATTATCTTTATCTTGACATGAAATTCAAAAAACAAATAAATATTATTCCTTTATTTTATTAAAGATTTTGAAAGTGATAAAAGTGTAAATAAAGATGTATTAAAATGTGCATTTGCACCTAAAAATCGTAAAACCAAATATAAAAGTATTTTTTCTCATAATTGCTGAAAACAAATTAAAATCCAAATTAAATATAAAAAAACATATTTTTAAATAATAAATATCATTTTGAGAGCTTTGAATAAAATTCCTATAAATCCAAAAATACCATTTATACATTAAAAATTTCATGTTAAAAATCCAAAAATAGTATATCCCTTTTCTGTGGTAGTTTATGATGCTCTTAGAAGCACCAATTTTTTCCGTGCTTTTGACTCAAAAACATCATTAGACACTTTTAAATTTCGATATATCATCTTCAATATTTTTTTATATCAAAATCTAGTATGAAAAAATCTATTTCAGAGTTTTTAGTACTTGTTTTGAATTTTTTAAAGTGACTCCAAAATAATAACAAAATAATCAATGTTTCTATATAAAATTAAGTTATTTTAAAAAAAAATCAAAACAGGTACTAAAAAGTTTCTCAAAATAGAAATTATTTGTTTCTTACTAGATTTTGATATAAAAAATGTATTGAACATTATAAATCAAAATTTAAAAGTATCAAATGATATTTTTTTTGAATTAAAATCACGAGAGTCCTTAATGCTCGTAGAAGCACGGTAGCTTTTAATAAACTCACTCTATAATTATGCCAATAATATTTAGTCAATTGAAGTGCCCGGCATATTAGCACATCAACTGGATAGCTAGACTAAAAATCACGGAGAATCCGAACTGATATTTCCAATCTTCCAACTTTAGTTTGTGACCATTCAGTGATTAAAGCAAGATTCGTAGTAGACTAGTATCCGAAATGCGTCTACATGCAATGAACCTGCCGTACAAAAGCACTCACATGTTGAATATCAATCTCTTTAAAGCAGGTACAGTTGTCTCTACTGATGGATTCTATTCCCACTACAAATATCAGGCCATTAATTTGCTCTCTGAGGAGGAAGCTCAAACAGCCATGTAGTTCGACTAGGAAAGAATTAAGAGAGCTAGAGTTTGTGGGCATCATGTTTGGAGTTCCCCCTATAATATCACTTCATTTAGCTAGTTCGTATATCTTAACTGAATCGGAGCAAGAGATGTAGTTGTAACTTTCTTTTTCAGGCTTTTTTTCTTCTTTTTCTTTTTATATATTTCTTTTTCTTCTGTACTAAGTGCATGTGTAATGATATGAATAATTGACTCTTGCGATATTATATGAAAATGCATGCTACTTAATTCGCATCTGTTATACATATTGACTCCATTAATGCGTTCGCTGGAATGGCAGATCAATGACCAATCACCATTCAGAGATGCTTAGGTGAATGTTTTATAATTAGCGGTTTAGCACCAAATTTTATTTTAACTTTTTTATCAGCTGAGTTCTGTAGTTCAAGCAATCTGAGCTCAGCATGCCTAATTGAAGGCAGATTGCATAAATTATAGACAAGAGACTTTAATTGATCGATCCAGGTGAATTTCTTGTAATTAGGAATGCCATGTGAAAATAATGATGAAACATAAAAAAATTATGGAATATACAATGTATATGCAAGTGGGTCTCAATTATGTCTTAAAGGGTAAACATTAGCTGGCCAGCGACAGAGCTGGCCCCTTTTTTTGTTGAGATTCTCAATTTTCATTTAAATAATTAAATTCGTTGTCAGGTGAAACATGATTGACATTTGACAGCCACTAATTTAGATTTTAGCCAGTTCCAAAACTGTAGGATTAGCTGGAGAATTCAATAAACAAGAAATTGTGTCACCTTTCCAGATCGCTTCAACTAATCCAATTTATATTTAGTGCAAATCAAACTCTCATATCAGTTTGTGAGTTTGACATCTAAGAAAGAAGAGAATAGAGAGGTAACTTGAGATAAAAGGGACATAAATTTATAGATTGTTTTATTGACTATTCTCCCTCTTTCAAATCTTAGCTTAGCTACGATTAACGATTTACAAAAGGTCAGGGTTCGGAAACTCGGAAACGGAAGTGGAATCGGAATTTTATCGGGTCGAGTTGGCTCGGTCGATTCGGCTCAGAATTAAAAAAATTGGATCGATAACTCGGCTTCCTTCGACTCAGCTCCCCCTGCACAGCCACTGATTTCTTCTCTTCTCTTCTTTTCAGCTTGCCGACCTCTTCTCTTCTCCTCTGTAAAACTCGGCTAACTCAACAGTAATCAGTCTAACTCGATTGACTCGACAGCAAAACTCGACAGACTCGACACTGGTCATCCGAGTTTTGTCCAAATACTCGCACATGCATGGAAATCGAGTAAAACTCGACCAGGACACAGCCAATTCCAAGTTGACTCGACCAACTCGAATCAGAATGGGCCGGTTTTCATAACCATGCAAAAGGCACCAAAGGGAGCAAAAATGTTTTATTTTCTCAAAGGGAAAAATGAGTCTAGTGGTAGGTGCATATTTTACGTTGTATTTGTATAAGGTTTGACCCAAAAACATATTCAATATGTTTGAATCATGTTAATTTTAGCATTTGCTATATTGTTAGAAATTATTATTGTCGTATATTGGATTTTGTGCATTTTTAGAATATTTTGAAGAGACAAAGAGAAATTGACCATACCGCGACTCACAGCGAGACATCATAAGTGTTGTTTTAGAAAGAGATAATCCCTTCTCTAAGGAATCCGCCAGGAAAGATCTATGATTGGTATTCTTCTCCCAATTTCAGATTGCTCTTTGTCCAGACGATTTTGAAGGTGAATTTTGAGATCTAGGGTTTGTGCAATGTCAAGAGACGACAACGCATCGATCAAGAGGGGTTTTCGATTTTGTTTGCTCTACTCTTTCTCTCTATCATTCTCTTGTGTAGATGGCACTATATTTTCTTGTATTTGTAGCAATCATGAGAGGATAAACACCTCTCTAGAGGTTTAGGGTAGCCATTAAACTTGCTTCGTAGCACTTGAATTATTGTAAACGATTGTTGTTTTGATATTACTTCTTTTACTTGACTTGTGCATCTCGATCTAGGGTTTAATAATTTGTATTGAGAAATCAATTGTTAAATCTCGAACCATAGGAAGCACTTGATCGTTATCAGTGCCTGAGAGGGACCTTAGTTGATTAAGAGATTTGTTAGTTTGTACTTAACTGACGTATCATTGCGTAATTGCCCGAGGATTAAGAACGACTAACCAAGGTGCGCACCTCAATTCTAGTGTAACTCGGGGTTTGACTAACTCTCGGCTTTAGTTTACACTATAGTAGGTATTAGCTTGGGAGACCAATCTCTAATACCTATCATTATTCGCCTCAATCTATACCACAACGATTGTTATAATTGTTAAATTGCTAATCGAAGTAAGTGATAGGTGAACCTAAGGCCCTAGGTCTTCAATCTTGAGTAAATACCAACATTATACCGCTTGTTAGTATTTATCTTTCTTGTGACAAAACAAACTTTCAGTCACCAACTCTTTTGTTTGCTTAGGGTATTCATTGTTTGGTAACTATTAGAGGTCGAATCGTCCCTGTGGTCGACAACCAACTCGTACTAACGACTATCGTACACTTGTGATCAAATACGGTATTTGGTAATTAAATCTTGATAAATAAACATACACAAATTTCGCATCAAGCTTTTGGCATCATTGTCGAAGACAACAGTATCTTTAGTAAGACTTTACGATTAAACCTAAGCAATTTTCTTTTTTTTTGTTTTGTTATTCACTTGTTTGCTTGATCTCCCTTAGCCTTGTAGGTTGAAATATGGCATAAGACAAAGTAACCACTTTGTTGAATCCTAGGGTTGCTACATCCGAGCCAAAACTCTTCAGATATTGTCGAGGCAAGGCAAAGGGTGCGAGCAAACGAACGATCCAGCATGGTAGACGGGATAGAGGAACTTCGAGTGAGGGTTGCAGCTCTAACTAACCAACTTGAGCAAGTGAACTGCAACCGAGCACCTAAGGTGGAATCGTCCCCTTAGGGATTACACTGTGCCACGGGTCGAAGAGATTCAATTGGGGTACACAACCCCGAACATTCCAGCAAAAGAGTACCAGATTTCATCGAGATGGATCAACGCGGTACATCAGAGTTTTTCCATGGTTTGGCGTACGAGGATGCAACTTGGCATCTCGTTAACTTTGAGGAATTTTGTATCATGTTGAAAATTTGAACGATAACTCAAGACGATCTCAAGCGCATGATGTTCACTTTTTTCTTGGCCTATAAGGCCAAGAACTAGATTCGAGGGCAAACACCCGAAAACACAGATATGTGTGCCAAGATCGTTGGTGCTTTCCTCAACCAATTATTTCCACTGGCAAAAACAAATAGTATCAGACACCATATCCACAACTTTCATCAATGGAGCGACAAAGCGATGTCAGAAGCGTGCGAGCGCTTCAACGAGTTGCAAATGAGTTGTCCCACATCACGGCCCGTCGAGGTGTCACTTGCCGGTGGAACTCGAGCACAAGGCATATTGGGCGATTAATCAATAAACTTTGAGATGCAACAAGCAGGAGAAAAGCAGGTCCTCGAACTACATGAGTTAGAGGAAATCTGACAAGGGGCGTACTAGAATGCCAAAATGTACAAGGAGAGAACCAATAGTTGGCATAACAAGAAAATTTTACAGACGGAGTTCTGAGTTGGAGAATTGATTCTATTGTTTAACTCCCGATTCCGTTTGTTCCTGGGCAAGCTAAAATCCAAGTGGAGCAACCTATTTCAGGCGCAATGAGTATTTCCTCACTGGGCGGTGGAGATTTGGAGCGAGCAGACCGGTGCGTTCAAGGTGAATGGCCAAAGGCTCAAAGTCCACACACAAAGCGAGCCAAGCGATGAAAACACAACGATCTTCTTTGTCAATGCCAGCAATGACTAGAACTTGAGGATGGACATGGTTGAGCTCACGACATTAAATCGAGCGCTTCTTGGGATGCAATCCAAGTCCTTTATTCTTTAGCACACATTTTTATTTCTTTTTGAAAAATCTAAAATCACAAAAAAGTTAGGCTAGATTTGTCACTTTGTAAATAATCCCTTGTTTATTTTTGGCATTTGTGAATATTTTCTTATCTTTCAGGGGCAAGAGGGATTAGGCCGAAAGGCAAAAGGGAGTTTTGAACTTAATTCTTTCAATTATTTCAGAGTTCTCCCAGAAAAATCAAGCAGAATACAGAATAATGTGATTACTGTCCTTTTGCGAGCCACAAGAAATTCATGTGGGCCACAAGTTAATTCAAAATGGAGTCAGCAAGGTCCAAAGAATAGTCTGTGGATCGCAAAGCCTTCTTTGCGGACTGCAAAGCCTTCCTTGAAGACTACAAAACCTTCCTTGCGGGTCGCAAACCTCTATTCAAAATCACATCTTACGGTTGCAAAATTTGAATTCTAACATAGCTTTTCGAGCCGCAAAGATATCTTGCGGTCCGCAGACACGGCGTCATGCAGGTAATGAAAATGCGCCTCTCCTTCTCTCTCTTCTCCCCCAAACCAAACCCTACACTCCTTCTAACAATGAATGAGATTTGGATGCTTGTAGGAGAAGGTCTTTGTGCTCTTTGATTGTTCTTAATTGCTTGTAAACTTGGAGGATGCTTTCTTGCTCTTCTTGAAAGCATGCGAACGACATATATAGGCATTGGACTTCCATGGATCCATTATGTGTAAAAATAATT
Source organism: Eleocharis quinqueflora (assembly GCA_964058865.1). Classification (NCBI taxonomy): domain Eukaryota; kingdom Viridiplantae; phylum Streptophyta; class Magnoliopsida; order Poales; family Cyperaceae; genus Eleocharis; species Eleocharis quinqueflora. The sequence continues at coordinate 1,392 of CAXKVX010003372.1, read as the reverse complement.
CTTATGTGTTATAACGCCTTCCTGACTCGTTATAATGCCTTTGGCAGTTTCCAGAAATGCCCTTCAATGCCTCTGCAACATACTTATGAGCACATCTCTTCATGGAATTATTGTAACGACATACAGTCTCGTTATAACATCTTCCAAACTGTTACAAAGCATTCTTCATGTGTTACTGTAACACACCTCTCAGAAATTTTGGTACTTAGTCGATTTATTGAGCTCCAGGCATATGACTTTTATGCCTAGCTTCCAGGAACTCGTTATAACGCCTTCACATTCAATTATAACGCCTTCAGTCTTGTTACATTGTCTTCTCGTGCGTTATGGTAACAGATTGATTAGTTTTGCTTTGTTTTGCTTGCTTATTGCACTATTGTACTTGTCTTGACTTGTATATCTTATTTCTGACCTCATTAAATGTTAATTGCATATGTATGACCTGCACAAACAACTAAAATTTGTGCAACGGTAAGTCCAATGTTTGGTTTTGCAAATTGTCAAATAAGTTGAGCTAAACCCAACAAATAAAATAAGTGGACCAGCATTTGCACACGTATGACCTACACACACACACAACCCTAAGTTTCTTTGTATTTTTCATCTTCACTTAACCTCACCTCATATTCTTTTTGCCTTATCTCAGCTTCATGAGCTCTCTTGTCAACCTCACTTAGTATTACCTTAGCTCTCGCAAGGAGTTACCTAAAAACACACAAAAAATATAGAACAATAAAATAAGTGGCTTATATACTTTTTATGTACTTTAAAGAATAATCTAACTCCTTAAACAAGTAAGCTAAAAATCACAGTAAATGTCAAAGAAAAATTAAATTAAACCACCTCTTCTTTAGGGTGAAACACAAGAGTTTCATCGAGTGCTACACCTACAAAAGTAAATTTAAAATAATTTTGATTAGCAAAGCCAGACTCAAAGAGAAGAAAGCTTGTTAGAGCAACAACAACAACCTAACCCTAAATCCTAACAGCAACATTAACAAGTATCAACCCATAATAGGAAGTATAAACTCATAACATCATGGATAAACTCATAACAACAAGTATAAACTCATAACTGCATGTATAAACCCATAATAGCAAGTATTATGCCCATAACAATAAGAGTTAACAAAATAAAAAAAATATTAACAAAATATTGAACAAAATAAAAATTAACTTAAAGAAGAGAAGGTGTCGGCGAGAGGAGTAAAACACAATACATCTGCTAATGAGGCCTCACCTACTCAAGATCGAGCGGGTTGAAGGGGTCGGTGAGAGAAGAAAAACATCAGATCGATGGAGGCGGCGAGACGAGAAAGAGAGAGATCGTAGAAGGCAGCCAATTTATGTGTATGTGTGTGTGTGTGTGTGTGTGTGTTGTAGAGATCGATT
>CAXKVX010003371.1:0-23113 GCA_964058865.1 Eleocharis quinqueflora | reverse complement strand
TACGCTACTGCACCAATATCAGGATAATATTTGAATGTAAGAAGCTAGTATTTGAAATGTTTATATCCAATTTATTGGACTAAATTTCTGATGCAGTATCTATATATTTATTTTCTTGCTTATGGATACTGTGTCAATACAGGAGGAACTGGGCTTGGAATATGACGAGGATGTTGGGGAGAGCCTGCAGTCCTATACAGATTTGTTGTCTAACAAGAAGAGAAAACTGTCTTAATTTCTCAATAAGGTTTTCATATTCTTTGTTAAATTGATAGTTATTTCTATTTTGAAGTTAAGTTCTTGTGCACTATGATGGATTTTTACGGTAAGCGAATCGAGTGCACTGGTATTGTCCATCAACACTGGTGAATACCAGATTTAGTTGCAGTGGAGGGGAACATGGCTTGGACTTGGAAGTTGGATACTTTGAAGCTAGGGGCACATTTCATAGAGTAAATTGACAACTAAAACTAGCAGTGCAATGGGGGTGCATGATAGATGTTTGGAAAGACACATTGTGATTTAGATAGGCTTTACCTTTTTTAGATGTAAATGAAAATAACTTAGAATTGGGGCAAATATAGTCCTGTTCCTTTTGAGTTCATCATTTCATGATGCATTACTTGTTTGGATTAAATCATATTTGACTGCAATCTAGCATCTATTCATAATGTCATAATTTTTTTTTGAAGAATAGAAGAGTGTTATTTTTTCTCAAATATTATCAAACTGACATAGAGTTCTCTAATGACCTTTGATTTTCACTGAATTTTGAATTCGAAACCTTCACTTGAAGTCATTGTTCTTTTTCCACTAGACTAAGATCAATTATTCATAATGTCATAATTCGGAAGACAGATTGTATAGCAAATTCTTATCCTAACTAATCACAACATCTTTGTTTTATGAAATTAAGTATGAATTTTGAAATATATTAATGATCTAGATCAACATTAAAATTTAAAAATGTAAAAAAGAAAAAAAAAACATGTCATACTGGGGAGGCGATCTCTATTTTTTTCCCCACACTTTTCCCAGTCGGTGTATCGTTTATTCTTTGACCCTTTCCTTCTCATCCTTGCTGCCCTTCGACTTAGATGTTGATTTTACTCCCAAAAAAAAGTAGGATACAACTAACGTGATGATGAATAATAGTGTAGATGGTCTTATAACCGTAGAAAATTACAATTTTCTACATATTAATCTCAAATAGATTTTCCATTATAATTTATAAAAAAAATTAATTCACTGACATGAAATTTCTTATTAGTATAGACTATTTCTTTTAGGTATAGTTATAGAAATGCTCAATTATTATGAAGTTGTAAAAGTTTGTGTGACAACTTGTTTTTTGAAAAATTGTTAAAATAACATACGCTTTACATTTTTGAACTTTTTAAACGTTCAGAACTAGGGGCGGAGCTATATGAGGTCAGGAAGGGGCAGTCGTCCCACCTTGAAATTTTTTTTTGCAAAATAAGCTTGTGTATTTGTACGATTTATTAATTTTTTTTGCAAAATAATCATGTATATTTAAAAATGTGCATTATTTTGCTCCTCTCTAAAAAAAAGTAATAGATCTTGTTCCTCCCTGACGAAAATCCTGAATACGCTCCTGTTTAGAACAATCATCTTTTCACATTTACAGAAGTATTTTGTTCGTTTTTATTTTATAATTATCATTATTGACATCAGAAACGACAAGGACCAAGTAACTGCATCATGGAATCAATTGTTAATGTAACTGCATCGAGGAATCAATTGTTAATGTTAAACCACCGAGAGGGATTACAATTCATGCAATTCATGTGGAGGCGTGTTTCATGGATAATAAATTAATAATGCTGGGGAGGCTCTGGTCTACTACTCTGCTAAGAAACAAACCTTCGAATTTCGACGAGTCATTATTAGACCTGCATAACGTGCGTAAGATCACGGAAGATGATAGTTGCGTTAACCGTTTTGTTTAATGAACGATTAAGAAATTGTGTTTCGTTGATTGTTTTGTTAAAGATAACGACAGAACGAAACATAACGATCAAACTCATTCTCTTCACTTTTCATTCATATCCTCTCTCATCACATTAAAGCAAATCATAAACTGATGGTGAACGATGCTAATCACACACCAGAATTAAATCATTCATATCCTCATTCGAGCAATTCTTTATCTTATCTCTCATCACCTTCTCTCAGCATAGTGTTTTTCTCTGAAATCAAAATTCTAACAGTACACAGTCACAAACGAAACTACGAAACAAACGATCACGAAACAATATATTTTCGTAAACCATTTCGTTATTTAAACAAAAGAAATATCTTTGATCGTAATCGTTTCATTTGTCACGAAACAAAACGAAAAACGATTAAACGACCGATCATTGACAGACTTAGTCATTATCCACACGTGTGATGGTTTGAAAACTGAACCATTGTACATACTTACATGTACACAACTCTAGCTGGCCTAAAAAAACATCAATAAAATATCAGATCAAAATAAACAGCGTAGTTGTATTTGAGTGATCTTACAGTTGAATCTTCTTCAAAGAAAATTATAACAGTCGCATGTCAGTTGAATCTTCTTCTTCAAATTTCGTGATTTTTTAAACTTTTTAGCTATTTTTTAAATTATATATTTTTTTTCAAAAAAAGTTCTGAGATCATTTTTTAATATTTAATAGGAATGTTTTTAAAAAATATTTAAAAATAGTTAGAAAGTTAAAAAAATTACGAAATTTGATTTCTAGAAGATTTCAACATGAACAATTTACTGAATATGATAAATCAAAATTTTAAGATAATTAAGTATATTTTTTAGTTAACGACATGAAAGCTGGGTTTCAATAAAACAATTCCAACAGATATTAAACCTGCTGCTGATCAGGTATTACTTGTGCATCTGTTGGATTTTTTTATTGAAATGTTTCAACCTTTCACATATGTTTTTTTTTTTTATATTATTGCAGTATTTTTCGTTCTTGTATGATAAATATCAAGAGCGATTAAATCAATTGAAAAACATCATTGAATTCAATTACTTGAGTAAACTCGGAATCTAGTTTCTCACAATAAAATATTTCTAATACACGTTTCAACATCTCAAACTTAATCTTTCTTTCCCTTCTGTTCTTCCAACAAAAGAAGTACAAAATACTTGACTCTACAATTAAATCTCCTGTATGTTGATACACACACACACACACACACATACACACACTACAAATCTTTTTTAAGATGCATCTCTTATCCATGCTTGGATTCATTGCTCTATAAATTGTTTCTTCTGGTTCTTACTGACTCGGGTTTCCTGCTAGTCTCCGGTTGTTTCTCCACATTCTGAACCTGAATTGTATAACAAAAAATGAGCATCATATCATTGAATGTCCTGATTAATTGCTTCGTATAATATGGATTTTGATCTATTTTTTTATTACTTTAGACAAAATATCTCACCTGTTCTTGTTCAGCAATCTCGAAATCACTATATAAATCTGAACTCAGATTGTCTTCAATTGATTTATCGTTTTCATCCAAGTGTTTACCACTTGCATTTTGGTCCCAGGTGCCCTTTCCTCTAGAGTCTGATTTTGAGAGCTCAATTGCTGCCTTGGCAGCTGCTGCAGCACTAGCAGCCGACTGGAAGGCCGCTTGTGCTGCGGCGCTCACATCCTTATACTTTCCCATTTCAGCGTTTAAGAGAGCATCGTCTAAACCATTTTCTGGCAGCTTGTGATCTACCTGCGGAAAATATTTGTATTGCCTTAGAAATAATAAACCATATTTATTTGAATGAGCAATTTAAAATGAAATCTGCTCTTATTGAGAAATTAATTATTTGTGTGTGTATGTACAGAAGTTATTGAATTGTGAATCTTACTGGTGGCGGCGTCGTTGTTGCTGCCGGAGTATGAAAGGAGATTTCATTGTTGAATTGAAGGTTAATTCCTTTTTCAGTGGCAATCTCTTGCAAAACCCTCTGCCTGATGTCCAAGCTTGGCAGTCTTGTAGATAGCTTTTGTATCAGCTGTAAAAAAAGTCATGTTTTGCACTTTCTTGTCACAAAGATTTTCTCACATAGTTAACAAATTATACATGATAGATATGAAAACAAGTAATGAATTAATCTAACTTTTATTAAATAGAATTGACAAAGTTTCGTTTTAAGAAGGAAGGAAGAAGTTATATTATAAGAAAAGAAACCTTTTGATCTACTGCACAGCCGTTGCGCAGCTGGGTATTTGCATCTACAAATTCCTTTCCAATTTTGGATGCAAAGATGCGACGAACATCCTGCAATTCTTGCAAGTCACCACATCTTGATGTGGCAAATATTAAACCCGCAGCGGCTTCACGAAGCTCCTCAGGACACTCCCTATGTATCGGAAAAAGAATAAATATCAACTAATTATATATAAGCTAGATCACAAGAGTTGTGTCTTTTTACTTTTTAGAATGGTTTTTTTTTCTGGTTATTTTGGTTTTAGTATTTGATTCATACCTTGTCTTCTCTAGCAGAGCACATCTCTCGGAAATGACATAACAGTAGCTCTCTATAATCGAGTACACATCCACCATATTCTGCTCCTTGATCACATGCTCCACCTGGAAAAAAAAGAAGCAAAATTGAAATACTGTTACTATAAGAATTCAATTCCAGAAGCATATAGTACATTTTTATAATATTTATTCAGGTGGAAATTAATTTAAAAGACAAAGAGTCTCTGCCTGAAATTCATTTTGATGTAATACCTCTGGATATTTGGTTGTAAGAAATTTTATTTACTAAATGAATACAATAAAAGACCGGGCACCGTAATTCAAATCAGACCAATTACTGTGTTGAAATGGCTAAATGACAACCATGAACAAAGTAATAGTCCTTTCTGACAGAAAATTTACAAATAGGCCCTCAAAAGTGAGAATCTTACACGAAGGAGAGCACGGTCATGGTGGCCGAGGTGTAGGAGCTGCACCACGTCATCACGTGCGTTGTTGCAACGGACCCCGCGACGGCTCTTCAGCACAATGGCCCGAGAAGCAGTGACATCGACCAAAGACTTGAGCTTGGGAGTTTCTCTGGAAGTTCTTCCTAGAAAAATGCCAAGCTTCCTTCCCATTTCTCCTTTCTTTTTTCTTCTTTCTTTTTCTCCTCAGATTGAGACGGAGAAATAAAGAGTGTTGTGTTCAAACTGTGAAAGCAGGGTTTATATACCCAATTTGTGTAAAGGCATCAACGACTAGATTCTTGCACTATCAGATACTCATTGAATTAGCAAGTTCCTTTGTGGCGCTTCTTGGGATGATACTACATGAAGTAGGTTAATGTAAACAATTGCTAACTTGTAACATTATGACAAATAAATAATTAGGAAAATATTTCACGACCTCTAGAATTCTTGATTCAGATGTCGGATATAATTTGACAAAAAACTATTTTCTGTAATACAAATAATATAGCGATTAAAAAAATACTAACTAAAATTTTGTAACTGTTTTATTCGTGAATCAAAAGTGATCAAATTTTGTTTATTTGCTAAAAATTATGTATTAAATATTGAATTCAACAATTTAATGGACTGTATAGGACGCCATACAAATCATGTAGATTATGGACTTATGTATTATATAATTATATATTAATTATATGATAAATTTTCTGGAAGGTCACTAAACTTTGTATCAAATTCACATTTGGTTATTGAACTTTGAATTATTCATTTTTAGTCACTGAACTTTGACATATCTCCAAATTTAGTTACTCTCTTATTGTTTCTAAAATATTAACAAAAATAATAATATTACGCCTAAATAACAACTATATTTGAAAGAATAATAATTATGAAGATTTTAGAAGAAAAAAAGATGCATTTTAAGACATTTTTTCTTAAAATTTTGATAAAATTATGGAGTGACTAATTTGAAGATATTTCAAAGTTTAGTGACCAACGATGGATAATTCAATGTTCAGTGATCGAATGTAGATTTTATACAAAGTTTAGTGCCCCCAAAAATTTATTTATTAATTATATATCATAATATATTCATAACAAGTGATCACTAAAGATAATTAATATGGATATAAAGAGTTATAAGAATGGATCCTTAAATGTGCAGAAATAAAATTTTAGTAATTATTAGTTTGTTGATGGACTAAATTGTAAAGTTATCATGCACTCTTTCTAAAATGCTCTTGATCCTCAAAAGACATGAATTGTACACACACTCTCTTCCAGCAGAACTTATCTCTTTTAACATAAAAATGCTCCTACATAAAAGAAAAGAAAGAGAGAAAAATAAGAGTATGTTATAGGCCTCTCCATCGGACGCTACACCGGTGATGTCACGTAAGGTAAAAAAGGAAACTGGCAAAAAAAATCATGTTTTTTTTAAGATCTCACAATAATTATGCAGAGCAATTAAGAGACAAATGAGAAGAACAAGAGAAGAAGGCTTGCACAACAATCAAATCAAGTTCAAGTGAATATTCGAATAAAATATGGAACAAGGTAGCTTTTTCGCATATGTTACGATTATCTAGAGTGGTCTTAGGATGATAATCTTAGATTTATCAATTGATATCAGAGCCAACTTGATTAGAACCATAAGAATTTGATTCATGTTCAAGTCTTGAAATTCACAGATAAAAGAAAATTAGTTTTTTTTTTCCATATTTTCCGAATTCAAAAGGCTGTAGAATTATGAATTCGTCAAATATTTTCAAAAAGAATATGTTGATATTTTTTGCATATTCTTCAAGGTCTCGAATTTTCGAAATTATTGGTGAGTTTTCAAGAACTTTTTGCAATTTATTTAATAGCGATATTAATGTTTTAATTTGATTAATGCAGAAAAAATCTAATTAAGAAATTTTTGACTTTTCATGATATATCTTGATATTTTTTCAAATATGTTCGTGAAATTTGAATAATAACATGAGCTTGACAATGTCAAAGTGTATTTGCATTAAGTTTCTAGCTGTTAAAGAAAGAATCCAGAATGACCTGATCAGTATTGAGCACATTGGTACATATTTCATGATAGTTGAACTGATAACTAAATGTTTGATACCCAAATGGTTAGATGAGCTCATATAGGTACAATTTCAGCGAATGATGTTCAGTTTCAGTGAAAGTCTAATAAGTTTATTATAGTGCTTAAAAGATTATTTACATATTGTATGTATTTACAGACACTCGGTTATATAATATAATGCAATTTCAAATCAAAGTTTAAAGTTTACACACTTATATTGTTCATGCATATTATTCACTTTCGATTTTATTTTGGATTTGTTTGATTTCAAAGGTGGAGATCAAGTTGGAAACATACATGTATATCATGTTTTGTGTGATTTCCACACCACACTTCTATTTCATGATTTCAATTTATTAGCATCATGATTTATGTCGGTCTAGTCACTCATCTGTGGCGAATGCTGCTTAAGTCTTTTGTTGATATAACTGATCGACGAAATTGTTTATATAATTAATATGAATATAAAGTGTTACAAAAATGAATCCTTAAATGTGCAAAAATAAAATTTTGATAATTATCAATTTGTTGATGGACTAAACTTTAAAGTTGTCATGCACTCTTTCTAAAAGGTTCTTGGTCCTAAAAAACATGAAGTGTACACACACTCTCTCCTAGCAATCTCTCTTAACAGAAAAAATACTCCTAAAGAAAAGAAAAGAAAGATAGGTAAGTGAGAGTACGTTGTAGGCATCTTCATCGAGCGCTATATCGATGTTGTCGCGTAAGATAAAAAGGAAAACCGACAACATAGATCATGTTCTTTTGAAAGATCTCGCATCAGTTATGCATAGCAATTAAGAGACAAAGTAGAAGAACAAGAGTAGAAGACTTACACAACAACTGAAGTTCAAGTGAATATTCCGATAAAGCATGGAACGAGATAACTTTTCCGCATATGTTACGGTTCTCTAGAGTGGTCCTACGATGATAATCTTAGATTTATCATTAAATTAATTCACAAATTGCCAATTTATTCACAATTTGTTTGTATTATTCTAAATCAAAATAATCCACGTATGATTTGCGAATAAAACTTGAATCTTATTGCCATGATTTGTAACAACATAACTCGAAATTCGTTCAAATCTGAAATTAAAAACAACACCTGAGAACAGTTTGAATTGAAAAACGTGTCAACAAAGTTGAATTTTAATGTTTCAAAATGTTTGATAAATTATCAATTGGATTTCTAATTACACAAATGTTATCCATATAACAAATATATATACACAACTATTTGGAGTTTGATATGATATATATATAGACCAATAAATTTAGTATTAATAAAATCTAACATATATTTATAATTTATATAGACTAATAAATTTAGTATTTAATAAAATCTATCTCATTATTTATAAGTTGGATATGTAGACCTTATGATTAACAAGCAGCAGCTGCTCCATTGATAGCTAGGTTGCATGCTGTAGTTGCATTATTGCATTAGGATAAATACTAGGTGCAATCTATGACATAATGTGTGATTCAAATTCTACTACTACTAATCCATATTCTGGTACAACTTCCATTAATACATTTATAAGGACCTTGTCCCCAAGTTAGAGAAAACTGTTTATACAATTAAAGTCACCGTGTGGCATAATCTATCAATCATAAATAAACAATAAATATCATTAATGTGTTCTGTTAAACAGCAGGACATATTCTATTGTACATATATTAATTCGAATACCAAGTTTCCTTTTGTTTGGTAGCAGATTCATAAAATTGTGTGATTGACCTTGTCAATGACACTAACAATATAATCAAAAGTTCATATTTCTTTATGAATTCTAGAAGCCATGAAAATTAGTCTATCTGTCTATGACAGTTTGGGTATATACAACAGGAACTCGTATTCTCTGCGGATTTTTATTTCTCCGCTCTCTGCGGAACTAAATCTGGACCATCAGATTAAAGATCAATGCTTGACCGCCAACGATATAATTCAGAGGGGCTTTTGATATTATTAATCTGAACTGTTGATCTTTAATTTAACGGTTGAGGAAAAAAATTCTCCTCTCTGCGGAACATTTCGTTTCATACAACAGGCTTGTTGATTCTTACATAAGAGAATGGAGTTTGCATTTTAACTTTAAACGGGTAGTTGGGCTTTAACGGCCCAATTTTGGTTGAAATATTGAATCAAACATAGTGGGCTCGATTTTAATTGAATTATATTGGGTTAATATTTTTCAAAAGAACCAAATTAGTTTCCCCACTTGTTTCAGAAAAAACCAAATTAGCAATTCTGTTAACTAAAAAGAACAATCAAGTTTTACAATGAATTGCAGGGAGGGTCGGAGGGAGCTAATGCCCTTTTTTAGAATAAAGATCTCATGCCTCATGTTCTACCCTGAGATGTCTTAAAAAAGCAGACCTCCTAATTTGTTAGCCCTAGGTTGCACTTTTCTAAAATCCAAAAACTTATTTGGTGAAAACAATATATATAAACCAATTTAATTTGTTAATATAAGCATGCAATTTTCTTTTCTATAGCAATATTTTGTAGTACTAAACATGTTATCAATCACCATGCAAAAATATAGATATTCTTGAAGGATTTAAAAATTTTCAAATTTGTTCACAAATAATTAATGGAAAATTCTGGTCTCTGTGGAATTTCAGAACTTCAGTGTTTTCTCTAAATAATTAATGGATCCACTAAAATAAAATTCGTTAACAAATAAAACCGCAAGGAACAAGTACGGAACCAAACAAGGATCACGATGGGGCCATACTCGTTTTATCGGATCGGATTTTCTTGCCCGAACCTCCGCTTGTCCCCACTTGCCTTGCCCGAGAAATCTGTTCAATAGGGAGTTGGAAAAGGAGATGTGGATAAAGAGAGAGACTGAGAGAGAGAATAAGCTCCGGGGAAGGAGATTCGAATGAGGGGTCCACGAGTCAGTGGAGTGGTAAGTGGTTCACTGAGTCGGTTTCTTTCGTGGCCGAGGAGCTGTGCATGCATGGCATTAAGGGGAGCACGGCTCATGCCAATATGCTAGCTTCCATGGTAATTTTTTTTTTTAATCTTGGCTGAAATGTTGAGGTTTAAGCACTCTTAGATTGAAGAAATTAATGGAATTGATAATTTGGTGAGTACTGAGTAATGAAGGGAATTTATTTTGGCTGTTTGTTGGGGCTACTGTATATTGATGGTAAAAAAAAAGTTGGTTCTGTCACTTCTGTGTTTGTTCTTTTTATTAATTGGCTGTAGTATTTTGTTAAAGTAGTAATTTATGTATCTGAATTACCTGATTGTTCCTAGAAAGGCATTGATGTATTCATATTATTATCATTGAATATTTAACTTGTAATGCCTTGTATTTTGTTTAATAGATATATGCCATTGTATTGGGTTATCTCTTTTTAGTTGCAATTTACTTATGATCTGATTGCAGTTATTAAGCTGTTTATTTTTTTTTATTGATGTTGTTTATCATTCGGTTCTATATTCTTAATAATAATTATTTTAATTTGATATGGGGTGATTATCAGGGCCGAAGCTACATCAGGTTTTTTTGCAAAATAATCTTGTGTATTTATAAGATTTGTCAATTTTTTTTTGCAAAATAACCATGTATATTTAAAAATGTGTATCATTTTGCTCCTTAGCTAAAAAAAATGATAGATTTTGTCCTTTCCTGACGAAAATTCTGAATTCGCCCCTGCTGATTACCAAAGAGGAAATAGACCAGATGTTGAAGGTCTCAGTAAGATGAAGGAAATAATTGAATCTGGTTAGTTTGTTTGGAGAAAAGATAGGGAGGTCGTCCACATGAATATTGAGGTAAGAATAACTGATATCATAGGGGAGCCTGGCAAGAAATTGCACACTATCAGAAGCCGGAACGACCAAGTTGTGACTGACATTAGGCTCTGGTGTGATGCCAGTGATCAAATCCTGATCTGAATTAAACAACTTAAGGTTCTTCAGAATGATTTTTTGAAAGTCGAATTGCTTGTGGAAGATACCAAATGATAAATATTTTACTGCCAGATTATGCATGCTCAAATTGATCTGCTACGAGCGTACGATGATTTTAAAACCGCTTGAGAAACTTTTCGCAAAAGAATATACTATAGACCTTGGACTGAATGATTGGTTATACCTTCCACCACAAAATCAATTGATATATTCAAAATCATGGAAAGACACGTCTTTCTGAGTTCATTAATAATAAAATATTTTTTTAATTCTGAAAGTTAATCCAAATATTGTTCTGATAAGGTTTAATGACTTCATTAGGTGCAATTAGTGTTATTGGCCATGATAAATGATGGATGATTGTTCTGGGATACACTCATTTGCAAAGAGCTTAGCCTATTCTCTTGCAACACCTCCTAGGTTATGTTGAACAGGTTAAAGTTCTATTTTTTCCCTTCTCTTTCTGATCTTCTCCTTTCAATTTGCACAAGCTCAATAAGTAGAATTTGAGAAATTCTTCTGGTGTATAGCTAGAGCGGGATGCTGAGAGGTTGGCCGATTACAATGAGGGTTAAATTTTTCTCCTTTGGATGCTTGTGCTTTGGCTGGTGTATGAGTTCCTATTGACCGTTTTATGACTTCCCAAGAGTCGGGCTTTACTTCTCTTAGAGACAGGTGCATATTTTAATATGTTCATGCATTTTCTTTCTGTAGTTGTTTTATTTTAAAGTTTCCAACAAGAGCTATAATACTGTACACAACTATTTCATATGGTAATTTTTAGGCAATTTAGTAGTTTTTACTAAAGAATTGTGGAAAAGAATTCCAGCTTAAAATTGTTTTAAGAATGATTGGAGTAAATTCTAGGCCTGAAATATTGAATTCTACATTCCTTGTAGTATAGATGCAGTCTCAGATTTTGATTTTGTGCTGGAGCTTCCATCAGCCAAGTCCATCTCAGCTGTCCATCTTTCGCGACTTGGTGAAGAGTGGGTTCTGTGGGCATCAGAGGAATTTGGTTTTGTAACACCAAGCGACTCAGTTTCAACTGTTAGTACGCTGCAGTCTAATGCCCCAGAAGAAAAACCAGACCCAATGGATCTAGTTATAAACAAGTAGGCTAGGGTTATAGGTGACCTTATTAGCCTCATTTTGGTTCTTTGCAAAGGGGTTCCTAGTGCCTATAATTGTGATCTTCAGGTAACTCTCTGCCGGAGAATCTAGAAAAGAAGATGGAATTCTAAATTGATGCATGAACTTTAGAAAATAATGTTAAAATATTAAATATCTAGTATTGTAGTAGATAACTTATGACAGAGACAAAAAAAATGCATAAAACATTTTCAGCTATTGTGTTCTGACACAATATTGTCAAGCAATTTACCTTGTTAGAACCATCATTTATGGAACTGATCTTACACTAAGAGAACTGAGTCAGAAACTTATGATAGGTTTTTTTAACTTAAGAAAGCTCTAATATCAGGTGCCCTGAATAGGAAACTATTCCTTTATTTTAAATAAGATGGTTATGTTTTTTTTATCTTGTCAACAACAAGATAAGGAGCCATTATTTGACAGTGTTAAGATGATAAACAGAACGATTGAGGTGACAAGTGTGTTTGCTGCTAATATTTCCTTTAACCATGAGAGAATTAACTCTGGTCTACGTGCCGGTTATCTGGGTGCAACTACACTTACCGGTTATCTGGTAAAGAAGGTGAATCCGTTGCCTTTATTATAAATCATCTGTAGTTTGGTGCATAGCTTCAGTTGAGTTAGAATCTTTACGAATTATGCCCAGTAGTTTTGCATAATTGCGGCTAGCAACCTGACATTATTGAACTTTTGTGTTTTGCAAGCCAATAAAAAGGAAAATACTACTATTGCAAGTCAAATGAACTTTTTTAATATAAACGTTACTTTAATTGATGCTTGCCAACGGTGGTAGTGCTGTTGTCAACTTTGAGAGGGTTGTATTGCATCTTTCTAATCTTTTCTTTTTTGAAGCAGACATCTTTCTAATCTATATTGCATGTCTTTTTTTTTTCAAAAAAAGGTATTTGAATGATGGTTGCATAGGGTAAGAACTAAGAACTGCCCGGTGTTACATGCAAATTTAAAGTTCTTTTTAACTAATGAAGAATCCCTTCTCTTTGAAACTTAATGGAGAATTGTATATCTTTACTTCCATTCAAATATTTTATTATCCATTTTCCCAAAAATATCTTGTTTGGTGTTTTTAACTAATCAGGGGTTGTCGTTTAGAACTGCTCACGAGGTAGCAGGCCAGGCTGTTGCATTATGTGTAGCAAAGAAATGCCAGCTAGATCTGTCACTTGATGATTTATGTGGTGTTAATTCAATTTTTGAGAAGAATATTTATCATTTCTCGGGAGTAGAAAACTCTGCAAATAAGTTCACTTGTACGGCTCTACTGGCTAAGCTGTGGTGCAAGAGCTGCTCCAAGTTAGAATCACCGGTGCTCAGTGAATTTTATAAACTAATCTCCAGTGATCATGGCATTATTTGCATAATTACAACAAGCTCCCAACCAATTGGCTTTTTGTAGAATTTAGCTTTGGAAGGGAAATAAGCAAAGAGAACATATCCCTGATCAGCTCATGTGGAATGGTATTTGATATGCTGATTAACTAAACTAGTGCAATTGGTATTAACTGAGTGTTCTAAATAATAAATAATCAACATAGGGTGCTTCTATGTATTATCTAATTGACTGGTGCATACTTGTTTCTCCTTCCAATGGTTTGTTTATTTGTAAAAAAGTGCATGTTGCTGAAACCATACATGGTTGCTTGAATGTCTCGGCCATCTGATTCCCAAATGAAATGGTCTGGATTTTACTGTGCTTTCTCCCTGTGTTGCATGCCAGTATTACACACTATATTACTCATATAAATCTCATAGATCTCTTATTTCTCTTACTATTGGTAGCTAAGCATTCCTGGCATCAACACAGTTCTTCATTGACATAAAACTTGATATGCAGCTTCTAAATGTATGATCGCTCATCAAAAAAAAAAAAAAAAAAAAAAGGCAAGGATACACCGATCCTTGCTGTGCTGTGCAGGCTGTGCTCAGACTCAGACCCTGTTCTGCTTAGAGTATATATTTTGTTAGTTTTACGGTCTCTTAAAAATAAGTTACCTTTTATTTGTTTCAACTTAGAGTTTAGCGTTTATGGCTATATGGTTTTTATATCTCAATTTAGACTACTGAGTATGACAATAAAATCTGTTATTTGTTTGTTTTTGATAGTTCTGTTTGCTTATTCAGTTCTGAAAAAAAGAGTAAAATTCACATTTTCAGTTCAGTTTTTTTGTGTCAGCATGTTTGTACTCGGAACAAAAGGATACTTTTTGCCGTACAAAAGACTTAATTTGCTTCCCCCTTATTAATCTCAATTTTGTGATACCTAATGATGCAGCAACAACAACAACAACAAAATCTTTATTCTCAAAAGAGGATCATATATTAATGAAAAGTACTAATATCTTTAGTATTGATTATTTTAATAAATTAATTCCGTTTTCTAATGAGAACAGTTTAACAACCCAACTCCCTGCATCCAAACGCACTCAAAAGATGAACATAAACATTCCATTACCCAAAAATGCTCAAATCAGGGGATCCGAATTTGTTGTTCGTATCAAATACGAGTAGGATCGTGTTTGCTTCGATCCGATCGTCATGAATCGATTGATCGTCAAGAACGGCTGTGATTTGATTTAGAAAACAGATGCTTTGTCTGTTAGACGAGTTTTGAGCGAAACAAGCAGAAAATGAGGAGGAATATACGAGCAACAGATTTGGTTCCCAAATAACTATGTACGTGATGATGACGACAAGAAAAGCTCATGAAACAACAAAAGAAAGAGAAGAAAGTGGAAGAAAAGCTCATGAAACAACAAAAGAAAGAGAAGAAAGTGGTAGGGTCTGAGAGAGAAAAAGGTTAGAATTATGGCACCACGCACGACAAACAATTGATCTCCAAACCCACGCGTCAAAATAAAATGGAAAAAAAAAATCAAGGTGCGTTAGGCGGTTTACTATGCGTTTTGCAACTCGACGAGACTATCCTCAGTTTGATGAGCAGACAAAGATTAGGCTAATTGTTTTAGAATTAAAAGTTCAGTATTCAGTTTTAAGATTTAAAACTACAGTATTGTTTGGTATCCATGCAGTGATAACTTTCTTTTATCTTCATGAATTAATGCTTGTTAGTTAGATAACAAAACATTAAAATATGTCGCATTACATAATAAATAGTTCTAATAGATACCTTTATAAATAGTTTTTTATGGCAAATGTAGTACTATTAATTTTATTAATGTCAATTGGGCGTAGCAACTCAAGCGTGTCAAAAATATTCTCTCATGGATGCATTTTGGTATTATTTTCCTGTAGGTTTAATATATGGATAATGTTCCGTAATACCATATTTGATATCAATTATTGATATCGATTTTATTATGCACCTTTAGTTGAGTTATCGTGCACATTATTTGAGTTATAATACATGTTATACCATAACTATTTCATTACAAAAAAAAATAACACGTATACCTATTTCTTTACAAAAAATAACATGCATAATAACTCAAATAATGTGTACGATAACTCAACTAAAGGTGCATAATAAAATCGATAACATGTATAACTATTTCATTAAAAAAATAACATGCATTATAATTCAAATAATGTGCACGATAACTCAACTAAATGTGCATAATAAAATCGGTATCAATAGTTGGTATCAAATATGGTATCTACGTGTTAGCTCTCTTGATATATATATAAAACAATAGTCCTTGACATCATTTGGTGGAGTTAACACCGATATTAAGAAATTAAACATTGTTATCTATAAATGTTTATGTTTCCTAATAGCAATAGCATGCATTTGACAATTTTAATAGCTAACCCTCCTTTCCCCATTAAAAAAAGACACCATTTAATTGGAAAAAGGGGGATATCTAACACTCACTAAATTAAGGGAACTGACGATAGAGTTGTTCTATGCAGCACTATATATATAATATTAATACCTCTTATGTTTTCATATCTTTTTGAGAATAAGCCAAACTACCTACTTATAAGCACTATAAAGCTGCCATATATCAACAGCTTAGGTGATGAACTGATGATATTAAATAATGAATTCCTTATCCATTTTATATTTTTTTTTCATAATTTTACACTTCTGAAGACATCTAGTTTGTGGATTCCAGATCATCCAATGATTTAAATTGTGAATGGAACTTTCATGTTTTAGCTATCAGCGCAAGTTTTAATTGCACCCCCTATTTCATTTTTCTTTTTCTTTTCTAGCAGCTGGTAATGAAAAAAAAATCAAATCCAAGATGGAGTTGACATGTCTGTAAGTTTTATTATTCGAATTTCTTCGTAATGTCCAAAAAAAAATTGAACTTAATTTTAATTAAAATAAGACAATTTAGCATCATTGTTTCTTCAATTTCTATACGAAGTTGAAGATCAGCCGGACCAGAGAATCAGTGATAGATTTTGTCAGGTCGATGGCACTAACAAGCAAGTTGAAAGTTAATTTACCAGTTGTGTGTTTGACCAATTAAGAATTAATTAGCTAGCTTTATTAATTAATGATTTAGTTGAAAGTTGGTTTGACCAATAAAGATTTAATTAGTTCTATTAGCAATTTAGTATAAATTGGACCAAATGGTAGTAAAGTAGCAATTTAGAATTTTGATTGATTCTCACTTGACAAATCTCATTATAGCATAACGACTTGGCTCTTAATTTAGATATCATTACATGTATCTAATGTGTCCCTTAATTTCCATGGCTTAATATATTATCTAAATGGAAAGTATTCCACCAATGTGTTTAGTTGGTTGCACTACGAAAAAACGATTTTTTGCAAATTTAAGTCAGTTATATTAAAATCGGATATAGAAGTGCCGGTTCCATCTTTCGGATTAATTTTCCACCGACTTCTCTAATACTGATGTATAAAGCAAGACATGCACCTTTATTTAGAAAATCCGTTATAGAAAATATCGGTGTTAAGTGTTTGACATCTACATCCTTTATTTATCAACTACTCGGTGTAAAAATATGTGGGATTATTTTGCAGTCTCTCATTTACACTCTTTATTAAAACTCTGATGTAGAAAACTTAACAGTGAAAAGAAATAAAGTAGAAGTCGATTAAAATATTGTAACAAATTTGTTTTGAGATTATTTTGTAACCCATTTTGTTTTTATTTCTTTTGTTAATGTTTAGTACTTTGTTTTGAGATCAGTTTGTAGACTAGACGAGTCTGTTATATATGACAAAATTTTGAAAACAAAAAAATTGATCCAAAGAAATTCAATAATTAATGGTGCAATTAAATTAATTTTGATCCACATATAACACAATTTGCCTATTTTGTATAAGATTTTTGCTATCCTGAACTTTAGAGAACAAAATCATTGGTTTTGTTTAATTTGTACATGCTCTGAATGTGCATCTATCATTAATCAACAAAAAATTTAGTGGCATAAATAAATTAATCAAAACGTCTCTTCGGTATTAGTGAACAAAAAGATTAGCGCCTTTAATCAATGTCCGAATGTGCAGCGTTAACGCTCCTTGATAAAAAAAACATTTAGTAGCCGCCTCTTCACTGCCAGCAAATCTGAGCTCTTTATTTGCATCAAGATTCTTGGTTGATACTTAGTTGATACTTGATTTTTGGTTGATACTTGATTGTTATGTGTGATTGTTATACTTGGTTTTTTGTTGGTACTTGTTGTTATGTGTGACTCTGTAATAGAAAACTTGTAATTAATACGTGTTATATACTTTATTTGTGTGATACTTGGTTATTATACACAACTAAATTTTACAATTTTCTACCTTCCCAATTAATACGCACAACAAAAGTACAATCACAGATAAAAATAATTAAAATTCTCACAATCAAATTAAGCTTTCATAATGACTTAGAATGTTGGATTAAATTCATAATTCCATAATTGTAATATGTACTTATACGATGGATTTAATGTAGGCATCTACAAACAAAGAGGATGAAATCTTTATATGAAAAAATGTTGGGTCCTGGGGATCGAACACATATCCTCACAGTCAAGAGCACCTTAAACACAGTCCCACTAACCTGCTGAGGCTTACAATTTTCCTGTAAAGTTGTTGTCATGTTTTTATTTAACATCCCTGAATGTCAATACACATTCGAGCCTATTTCTAACCCCAATCTCGCCCAAGTTCCAAATATCTCGAATCTCTCTCTCCTCTTCTTTATGAATCCTATCTCGTTGTTTCATCTCTCAGTTCTAGTTCGTTCCCTCTGAGTCACCTTTGGTGCCCCCCACACTTTCTCTCTCTCCTTCCCATTGTGCCGAACGTCTCTTCCCCTATTGCTATTTTTCTGAAACCCTGATGTCATACATCCTAGCCTATTTCAAGTTCTTCATGTCGGAGCTTACTCTTTTTCTCGCCTCTCTTTAAGGGTAGACAATTTTCTTTGCTCATATCATGATTCTCTCTTTTCAACACTACCGATTATTGCTGATTATCGCTTTTTTTTGTTTCTGATTGGGGTTATTAATAGAAGAAATAGGGGTATGTGCTGATTTGTTTGAATTTAGGTAGTTTAGCAATATTTAAATGACAATATGGAACAATTAATATACTTATATTTCATAATTTTTAATAAATAAAGTGCTAGTATAACATGAAGCGAAAAAGAGACATAAGAGGGATGAGAGGAATGAATGGAGTTAACGAGGCATTGAAGGAATTAGAAATGATAAGGTCATGGTCCTTAGAGAAATAGTGGTGTCAAAATCATATTTTTTCTTCAAGCCTAGAAGAAGAGTTTATTTAATTTATTTTTTCTTTGACATTTATTGTGAATTGTTTACTATTTTTTATCTGTCTAATTTTGTATTTATGTGTTTATGTAGGGGTTCCTTGTGAGAGACATTGGATGGATAACTTTTATATGTCATGTAAGTTTTGTGTTTTCTTCTCAGATGACATAAGTGACTCTTTCTTTGCATACTCTATTTTTCGTTGCTAATTACATTTACTTCCATTTTGTGCTTGCTAGAGAACTAGCCGGTTACTCGATTTGTAGATAATTAATGAGGCATGAGAGGAATTGGAAATGGTATGATCTATATTATTAAATTCTTAGTGTTATTAGATAGTTTTTTAATTATCACAACTAACATTCATTTTTCAAAATATTTGTGAAGGAAGAGAGTGTCTGCTCCTCCAATAAAAGATGGAGAAATAGCTAGCCAACATAAAAGATGAAAAGAAAAAAAGATTGAGAAACAACTAGCCAGTCACTCGATTCGTAGCGAATTAATGAGGCATGATAAAAATTGGAAATTGTATGGTTGCAAATTGTATACAAGGGTAGCCATCGGTGTAAGACAAGACCATTTTTTCTTGCTTTCATAGCTTTGAACTGCCATCATCGCTCTCTACAAAGCTTCATTGAGAAGGTAGTGAGTGTGCTTGTGGATTTCATTTTTGAATTTGTTTTATTTTTTTAATCTATTTCTCCAAATATTTATATGCTACAATGCATTTATCTGTTTGAGTTAAATCTAACTAATTACTGACATGGAAAAATATTGTAATCGAACTAGATATTTGAAAATTTTGATTTGATGTCATGGATTATTAACTATTTTACTGTTGAATGGTGATACTTTTGATGTATTGCATGATATAGATGCATGTGTAATCATGTTTGATTAATATTGTGGATGACATGATCTGGATGTTTTATTAATTGTTGTAACAAGTTGTATATATATATACATACATACATTTAATAGTGTTAATTTTGGAGAGGTAGCAAAAATGACTAGCCAGATAAACAACACAAATCTTTCTAAAGATGTTGTTGTTCTACGACGGATATTATCAAATAAAGAGTATAATATATTACACAAGATATCAAGTTATATCAAGTCATAAAGGTGCTGACGAGTAAAAAAAATATTAAATCACTTAAGCTAGATATTAACTAATAAAAAGGATATAGATTGACTGAAGAAAAGTAGAATGTGCATTCTATCTCTACGACTAATTTTAACTTACCTTTTACAACGCGACATTTGCAACGGAAGATAATCAATGTATAAATCTCAAAAGACCCGATGTGAAAATCATTTTTTCCCGTAGTGTTGACCTCTTTGAAACTTAGGCATGCTATGTTGATGGCCTACAATATTTGTCAACATACACCTCACCTTACATCTGTATAAAATATAATAGGAATGCTCATGGTTCATCAAGACAAATCTAGAGTACAAGAAATATTTTTCTTCTTCTTGTACATGTATTATTCCATCTGAAAGCATTGTATACGTACATAGTTGTAACAAATTACTATATGCGCAAACTTATTACTTGAACACCATTAATTTGGCTACTAAGCGTCGTCTATATATTGGCAGTTTTATATTTTCATGTGAAAACAATTTGAATTCAAGTAGTATCACTAATTATAGAGAATGCTTGACCAAGCAGGATCAAGAGCAAAGTTGTGAATAGGTTGCATCTTTATATATAATAACATCAGCATTAGTCACAATTTGAATGATATAAAGATGATTTTATCTTCTTCATTTTTTCATCGTCAATTTGAGCGTAAAAAATAGTTCAATCATTGTAATAAAATGAAACCTTGTTTATTTATTTTTGCTGTATTTTTCTTATTTTTTAATTAAGACTGATCTTTTAGAAATTCTTCTAATAATTGGCTATAATCACTTTAGTTTAGTTAATTAAGTTTTCAAATTCGATTCTTCAAAGATGATTACCTCCCATTTCGAAACTAATAAAGGAAAGCTTATAAGATAAGAATTTTTTATCCTCTATTCATCTATTGAATCAAATAAATGAATAAAATAAAATTATCTATAGATAAGAAAAAAGGGGATTATGTAATATTTTTGTATCGATCTAAGCTGCGTTGCTATGCCATAGCAAGGATAGTTATACTGATTTGGTATACTTGAAATAAACTTTTGGTACAAGATGGACGATCTCACAAAGATAGAAAAAAGAACAGTAGTTTTCTATTTACTGATCCTATCTTTAACGGAATCAATTCCCTTCTTTGAATGTACAAAAATTTGTGGAGCTCAGCATGTCTGGAAGCACGGGAGAACGTTCTTTTGCTGATATTATTAGCAGTATTCGATATTGGATTATTCATAGCATTACTATACCTTCCTTATTCATTGCGGGTTGGTTATTCGTCAGTACGGGTTTAGCTTACGACGTATTTGGAAGTCCTCGGCCAAACGAATATTTCACGGACACTACTGTTTAATTAATTATAGTAGGTTAACTGCGAGAAAATTAATTAAATAAGTAAATTCAGCTGCCAATTTGGGCCCCAATTCATTCCCATTCCCATTTGCTTGATTCCACTTTTTGGGGCTTTAAAAAGGCTTCACTCTTCATCAGTTACCACAATCATCCACTACCAGGTTTTCTCATCATTAGCCTTGCATCCTTCCAATTTTCTTTACATATTATTGTAGTATCAAATGGCCATGGGAAGGGGTAGTGCAATCCAAGCTATGGTCCTTGCTTTGATCCTTGGTTGCTTTCTTCTTCTCCATTTCGAGGTGGCCGAGTCGGCAGTTTATACTGTTGGAGAAAATAATGGATGGAGCTTTAACACCGCCGCATGGTCTAGAGGGAAGACCTTCAAGGCCGGTGATGTACTCGGTATGTTCTATGCTGTCAAACACCTGTGTAAAATGTCAAGTCCTGTCTAGAATAGTCACTCCGGCATTTAATCGGACCGCTTATTTACCAAAACAACTCTGACGTTTATAAAAATTACAGATCTAGCTTAATGAAGATACATAATTTCAGATGTTAATTTCAAATGCTGCAAGAGGCATTGAAAAATAAAAATTCTAGGACAAATGGAAGCCCTTATATATATTAAACAACATGACATATATTTAAAAAAAAAAATATTTCATTTTGAAGTCCAATAGGGTATAGATGAAGGCATGAAGTCATGCCTCAGATATAACACTAGACACTGCAGTCGGCTTTCTGGGCTGTGTCTATCTGCCCAGTAAAGTTTAGAACAAACCCAATAGATAAACATGGATGCATTTGGTTTCCTCAAAATATGCATCATAAATTTCAATATTAAACATGTGCATTGCACCTTAATTTTGATCTGCTATGTATGATTCAGTGAATTTTGTCATTTCTCATGCATGATCTTTATGTACTAGTTTTCAAGTACAACCCATCGGTGCACAATGTTGTGGCAGTGAACGCAGCCGGGTACAAAGGTTGCAAGGCAATGGGTGGGGCAAAGGTTTACAAATCAGGAAATGACCGCATCACACTTGCTCGCGGCCGCAATTTCTTCATCTGCAGCTTCGCCGGACACTGCCAGTCTGGCATGAAGATCGCTGTCACCGCTGCCTAATCTCAGAGATAGATCATATATTTCTAATAATTACAGGGGATAATATTAGTCTTTACTTTCAGTTGAGAGAGTTTCAGTCTTGTTATGAGAGTAGTACTGTGCGCTTTAATTCTGGTTTAAATACACTTCTTAAAATATATTCTTAAATAAAGAAGCTGAGTTAGAGATATTGAAGGGCATGATGTAAGAGACATTATACAGCATCCTAAAATTTATAGCCCTTTAATACTCTAGTGCAATTGGATCATGCATGCGAGTCTCTAAAGTAATTTATTTCATTTTTATTTCTTCTTTGATCTATTGTAAAATGATTAAGTTGTTCTTGTCAGTGGTGCATGCGCAGTGTTTACTAAACTTTCCATTAGTTGTGGAGTGTCTATCTTTTGATTTTTGATATTTTTGTTTAAAATATTTCTTCATACATTTGCCCCTACAGTATAGTTCCACTAAACTTTGATATCACTGCCAGAATTTTAATTTTGTACATGGGTAGAAAATTTTTATACGCGAGTTGTTGGTTATCGGCGAAAGTAGCCTGATATAATAAATTCGTCAGGAAGCCAAGCATTCACTTAATTTTGAAAGTAACAAGAGAGAGATATGAATATTTTTCTTTTGGTTATCGGCGAAAGTAATACGTGAAGAAGCC
>CAXKVX010003370.1:0-95786 GCA_964058865.1 Eleocharis quinqueflora | reverse complement strand
CAACTTGATAAGATGAAATTATATACCAGAATCATAGGGTATTTTGTGTAATTTAAGCCAAAGTCCGATAGGTTTAGGTAAAAATACCCAAGTTTAGTCTCAAGTTCAAGTTACTTCCCTAGAATTGGTTTACAATGCATAAAATAGGTAATGGAAGCACAAAAAGCTATTTCTGTACACCTGGAGCACTCGGGAGCGAGATCAGACAGTTACAGGAGTCATTACGGTCGTAACCATATCCATTACGGTCGTAATGATGTCCCCGAATTGGATCCAGAGCATATGCATAGCCATTACAGCCGTAATAAACATCATTATGGCCGTAATAAACATATCCCGAGACCCCACATTTCAGAACTTAGCCAAAACCTTCTCAGATCACCTAATTACGACCGTAGCCAACGTCCATTACAGCCGTAATGGAACTAACCCGAGACCCAGAATTCCAGTACTTAGCCATTTCAGGAGCTAAGTACAACCATTACGGCCGTAATCAACATCTATTACGACCGTAGTGGTGTTTTCCCGAGAGTTCAATTTCCATGCCTTGGCCACATTTTGATGCAGAAGAGCTCATTACGACCGTAATGACCCTTCGTTACGGCCGTAACCAAAACCGCCACTTCCCAGAATAGATCTCGAAACCATATTCTTGGCATGCTCTGCCATTTTTAGCATTAATTACGACCGTAATGACCCATCATTACGGTCGTAACCAAGGTCGGCAGAGCAGTTCAGTTTTATTTTGGGAAGTTTATTAGAGGTTATTTTGGGATTCATGCATAAATAGGGGGGTTCAGATCTGTTTAGGACATGCTTTGAAGAGATAGTTTTCCATTACACTTTTGAGAGAAAGAGAGATTTTGGGGAAGAAAGAGAAGAAGAAGAAGAAGGAGGAAGAAGAAAGATAAGAAGAAGAAGGAGGAAGAAGAAAGAGAAGGCCATTAGAGACTTCATCATCACTTTGGTTTAATCTTCCACTCCTTCTCTTGTTTTCTTTTACTTGCTTAGTTGTATTTTCTTGGCCATTAAGAGCTAATTCTCCATTAGGTTTTTAGGAAGACTTGAAACTTGGCTTGTATCTTACTTGGTTTAATGATATGATGATCGTTGTTTTTGTTATTATGGCTTGTGCTTGTTTTTATTGCTTATTGCGATTTTGATCAAATTGCATACTTAGGATTTAATGATTGTAATTGAGAAATTGAATTGTTAGATTCCGACCACAAGTAACAAGGTAGATGGTAATCTAAGTACCGAAACGTGACGATTGTCATCTATAGGCCAACTTGATTGAATTGGATAATTGTATCAAGTACCTGTTGACTCAAACTTTCCTAAGTTTGTTTGATTTGCAAAACCAAATTGAATTTAACCATTTCTTGTGTATTAAGCTTAATTGTAGGGACTTAAATGCAAAAATCAAAGAAGAAAAGTATGGAAAATCCAAGTGATAATTTGAGAAGAAGTGTAGAGTTCATCGAGACCTTTCCAACGCTTCGAAAATGACCAAAATCGGAGCTACGGATCAAAAGTTATGACTATTTCAAGATTGAAGATTGAGATGAACAGCCAAAACGTTATATAACGTTTTAGCAAGTTATATAACGTTTCGGAAGTTTCTTTGCTGTTCTGTAACGCTTGAAATTGGCAGAACATGTGCCTGAAAGTTACCAGAACGTTATGTAATGTTTTGGAACTTTATATAATGTTTCGGAAGTTTTTTTTTCTGTTCTGTAACGTTTGAAATTGGCAGAACATGTGCCTGAAAGTTGCCAGAACGTTATGTAACGTTTTAGAACGTTATATAACGTTTCGGAAAATATCTGAACAATATAACGGTCGAATTCTGACAACTCCAACGGTCCAATTCTAGGGCAAAACGTTATGTAACGTTTTGGACAGTTATATAACGTTTTAATTGAATTTCAGCCAAGAATGCAAGTGTTTCAAGCTATATATAGAAGAGACCCTTCACTCCATTCTTCACCAACTAATCCTACATTGCAAAACCCTTAGTTCCACCATTATTGAGCTTAAAACACATAGCCAAACCTTAGCTCAAAGATTCAATCTCACTGTTCTAAATTATTCTAAATTCTTAGAGAGATTGTGTTGAGTGTTTATTATCTTATCATCTATTCGATTGTATTTTTTGTTACTTTATTTTTCGTTGGCTCGGTTCTCCACCGGTGTGTGTAAGCGAGACCGAGTTCGACACCCCGTGTTAGGGTTGGTGCTCCACCAGTGTGTGTAAGAGAGCTCCAATTCCGTAGTTGTAAATTCACTTGTGTTGTCTAGTGAATCGGCTCGACCTTGTTACCGTGTCGGGGGGTCGGGAGTCCCGGAGACTAGGATCGTCAATATCCGAACTCCGTTAAAATCCTTGTGTCTCTTGGATTGCTTTGTTTGCATTTTCTAAACTCTTCTCTTTAATTTCATTATTAATTTTGTTTAGAAATTGCTTGTGCTTGAATTGTTAAAACTTCATTGCAATTGCCAATTAGACCTCGGTATTTCTAGAATTGCTTAAAATTAAGCCCCCCGGTTCCAACAGTACCGAGAGGTGAATTGCAATTGTTTAAGTAGATTAAGGCAATTAGGACTTAATGAATTTAGATTAGGATGACCAAGTACCGAAAGGTGAAATTATTCTAGTTTAGATATGGTATTAACATAGAAATATTCCTTAGTACCAAACTTGTTAATTGCGCCTCCATAACACAAAACAAACCTTTAAATGACCAAGTAGATATAAACAAGTGGATAGAAACCCTAGAAACCTAAATCTCTCATCTTAATTCTTGAATTTGTTAATTGATTTACTTAATCTCAAAATTGCATAACAACAAAACTCAACCTTTAATTTCTTACTTAGATTAGAATTATTAAAATTTGATAACTAAGTCCGACTTGTCCCTGTGATTTCGATCCCTAAGTGCTACAATAGACGGTTGTATACTTGCAATCTCTATTTAACAACTAGGGTTAGTAAAACTCCTATCACAACTCTCTGAAATTTTGTGTTGATTATTTTGCTACTAGTTCAAAAGATGTTTTTGATCAAATAAAGTTCATATTCCTAAACTTAAATTATATCTAAGACATATTCTTGATGTTTTGAAATTTTATTGATTCAATTTCTATTTTAAAATTCATTTTGAACATTTCAGCATTCTAGCGTTATAACGCTATCTTGTTTCGATCTAGGTTTTTGGCCAGAAATTACCATTTTGGACATCTAGCGTTATAACGTCAAGTTTAGCGTTATAACGTTATACACTGTTTGGTTTGGATTTCCTTGCTCTTTTGTACCCAAATTTAAATAAAACTAAGATCTAATTAACCTAAGCAAGTCTTCATCTTGATTTTGATCTTCTAAACTTGCTCTTGGGTCATCCTTGATCATTTCTTGTGTTTTTTTGTTCTTTTGCTTAAATGCCCTTACAATTAATCGTAATACACAAAAAATTGGTTAAATTCAATTTGGTTTTGCAAATCAACAAACATAGAAAATTTTGAGGCAACATTTCTAACCTTAAAATTTGGGCAATTGAGTCGAGGGGTAACATGAATTTTCCTACCCCTAAATACGTGACCCGAAAAAACCCGAAATGAGATAATTGAAACCCGAAATGAGATAATTCGAACCCGAAAGATCCGAACCCGAGAAATACCTGAAACCAGATAATTGAAACCCGACCCGATCCGAACCCGAAAGACCCGAAACCCGAGAAATACTTGAAACTAGATAATTGAAACCCGACCCGACTCGAACCCGAAAGCCCCGAAACCCGACAAATACCAATGCATGATGACCCGAGACCGACTCGGCCCGACCTGATCAGACCCGTGACTCGATAATATTTTGTAGCCAAATTGAACCCGAACCCGCCCGACCCGCCCGATTTGCCATCTCTACCCGATATGACCCGAAACCCGAAAATGACCCGACATTAGATGACCCGAAACTCGAAATGACCCGATATCACGAGACCCGATATTCGACCCGACCTGGCCCGACATGATCGAAATGACCGGGTATCACATTTTAGGTGCAATACAGAGGTAAAATAAAAATATAGATATGAAAGTGATCTAATTTGAATAACGTGAAAATCAAGATGACCTGAAATAAGAGAACCCGAAAGATTCGAAATGACATAATGGAAATCCAATCTGAATTCAACTCAAACCTGAAATATCCGAAACCCGAGAATACCTGACAAATGTCAAGTGCCAACACAGGGTGATTCGGGACCCGACCCGACCCGACCCGACCCGACCAGACTTGATCAAACTCGTGACCCGATAATTTTTTTAAGTCGATCCGAACCCGAAAGAACTAAAACCCGAAAATATCCAAAACGAGACAATTGAAACCTGCCTCGATCCAAACCCGAAAGACCCGAAACTCGAGAAGTACCTGAAATTAGATAATTGAAACCCGACCCAACCCGAATCCGAAAGACGCAAAACCCGACAAATGCCAACTCATGATGATCCGAGATCCGACCCGACCCAACCTGATCAGACCCGTAACTCGATAATCTTTTGAAGTCAAATTAACCCGATCTGATCCGTTCCGATTGCCAGCTCTGTGAATGAGAGGACTCTTTTTTTCCCCAAAATAATAGCAGGTTCGGAGCCGTTTTTTCATGGTGGCAAAAATCACTTTTTTATTACGACTCCCACAAAAGTCCCTCTTTTCCAGTTCAACCCAAAACCCTCTTTTAGTCCTAGCAAGTCTCAGTCTCTGACCTCTGTCTCTGTCTCTGCCTCTGCCTCTCAAGCTCCCTACTGCCTCTTCTCTCCCGCTCCCTACTGCCAAGCGGGAAGCGGCGGCTAGGGGATTGTAAAGTCAGATACTTCATCTAGCAACCGCTCTTTGCGGTTCCATGGCGAATCTGGTGGCCTCCGCACGGGGAGGCGCTTTCTCTTGCTCTTGCTCTTCTTCCTCTTGTCTCTGGTTCACTTGCTCTCTTCGCCGCTCTTGCTCTGTCTACTCCCTTCCCTCGAAGCCTTTCGCCAACCCCTCTAGGTAAATGTGCAAACTCACTACTGTATTACTACTACTAGAGCATATCCCTGTTGTTTCCTGGTTTCTTCGGCCCAATGAACAAATATTCAAGCTCAAACCATTTTTTTAGTAATTACTGAAGCCGGTTATTTCTGAAGATTTCTTACTTCTCCACTAACATAACAGGTATGAACCATATAGGCAGCTTCGAGTGCAGAGCAACAATTCTGAAATTGGAATTTGGGATAGTTCAAGGAATTCTAAGCCTCCTAATGGCAATGTTGCAACTAAGAAGCAACTCTGCGTTGACGAGACAAACAAACTCATTTGGCTAAAGCTTCAACATCAATTAAAAAAAAAAAGCCATTGTCGAAGAGTTGCCGGAGCTGCCAGTGAACATAAACCAGGGTCTTAAGAACATTAACGGATCTAATGGATCACTAACAACCCATATCTCGGATAAAAACGCTAATGGATCATTAGCGACCCATATCTTGGATAAAGATGGGTCTAATGGATCTCAGCCAACCTATGTCATGCACAAAAAGACCAAAGAGAGCAAAGATTCACCTGAGAAGCAGCTTAACTTTAGGAAGCCCAATCAAGAGAATGTTGAAAAGAAGCCAAAGGATGCAAAAGACAGGCTCCGGCAGGTATATAATGAGGTTTTAGTGGTCGATAACGTGGAAGAGGCAAAGAGGGTTGTTCGATTGCTCACAACAAAGTACAGAGATTTCATACATGGCTGCGATACAGAGGCAAGTCAATTTTAAAATTTTACATTTACCAATCTTGCAACTAGATTGAAATTGAGTACAATTACCTTAAAGCCACTCATTTCCTTTTGCAACAGTTGTCATTGTTTACCCCCTAATTGGTCTTGCCCCAACTCACTACTATTCTTTCATCAAGTAGCTTTCATCTTCAGTCAAGATCTAGGTCTGGTCAGTTTGGAACATGTTGGTAACAATGGTAAGGGTACGCCATTGCAGGTCTACGTCATAATTTTTTAAAGCAGTAACTGTCAATGTGCAGTTGGATGAATTTCATCTTCCATTTGTCAATTAGGTTTAAATCGAGCCAGCTTATAGGATGGTCGACTTCCTATTGTTCAATGTGAGCCCGATCAGCTGTCAATTACGCAAATAAAACCAAATTAAGCTTGATATGAATTACTGTCTGAATTTAGCATAATTAACACTTGGTTGTTGAATTAAGCTCAAAATTAGCCTAAATAAGTTGCATTTAATTCCGAGGAAGTTATCAGTTTAGTTGAACCCAACAAAATTCAAATTCATGCAATCATGCTTGTTAAGTTTGACAAAGAACAGATGAAAAAGATTATCAGCATATGGTCAAAGTTGTGCTGACATTTTGTCAGCAAGCACATACTAATTCAACATCGAACTGGGTAAAACCTTAACAGAACCATAATTTTATACTGGTGATTTTGCATGAACCAAAATTTTTAAGACTACTGGTAAAAGTGCCACAATATAAAACAAGTCAAAAAGAGCTAATATGTTTCAATCGAGAAGGTACATTATACAAAATAGGTGTACTAAATCAACACATGTATGCTGGATCTGTGCCTAATTATTGGTAGTTATTACCACAAATCACAATGTAGGTAGCCAATATTGATGTCTAGCAAGAGACGCCTGTTAACCATGGAGAGCTAATATGCTTTAGCATATATTCACACAATTCTGACATGCAAGCTGATTTTGGGAATGGAAAACCTTGCATTTGGGTTGATGTTCTTGATGGGGGCAGAGATGTTTTAATGGAATTTGCTCTATTCTTTGAAGACCCGTTGATTAAAAAGGTCATTCTATTATCTTTCTTTGTTTGTAGCTTAGTTTGTCATGGTTGCTAACAATGTGTACCTTTTGTTAGTTACAACTAGTAAATATGTCCAATTAGCTGCCAACTGTTGGATATGTGATAAAAAGGGATCATGTAAATATTTTTATTTTTATTTTGTGTGCTTATGGTGAAGTCCTTTTGTTTTCTTTTTCCCATGTACAGCAAATCGACCCCAAAAGATCTGGATCTTGTATTATCTTCGTATGAATTAGTTATTATATATGTATATATTTGCTGATCTGAAATAATTAAGGAGCAATTTTGTTTGTTTTCTTCTTGGCTTAAAAGATTATTTGAAATCTGATTTCAATATATTCCCACTACTCCTTTTTGTAGGTTTGGCATAATTACAGTTTTGACAGTCATATAATAGAGAACTATGGCGTAAATGTCTCTGGATTTCATGCTGATACAATGCACATGGCACGGCTTTGGGATTCTTCTAGAAGGCTTAATGGTGGATATTCTCTTGAGGCTCTCAGTGGTGACTCAAAAGTCATGTCAGGCTCTCATTCATGCCCCAAATCTGCACTGAACATTGGCAAAATCTCAATGAAATCTATTTTTGGTAAAAAGAAGGTTAAAAAAGATGGTTCTGAGGGAAAGCTAGTTACAATGGATCCGGTTGAAACGTTGCAAAGGGAAGAAAGAGAACTATGGGTTAGTTACTCTGCATTAGATTCGATCAGCACTCTGAGGCTTTATGAGAGCTTGAAAGGGAAGTTAGAGAAGATGAGATGGGTCCTTGAAGGGTCTCGTAAAGGGACAATGTATGACTTTTACAGGGAGTACTGGTGTCCATTTGGTGCACTTTTAGTAAAAATGGAGACCGAAGGTATACTGGTTGACCGGGCCTACCTGTCAGAGATAGAGAAGGTTGCCATTCTTGAGCAGAAAAGGGCAGCAGATAAGTTTAGGGACTGGGCTTCCCAGTATTGTGAGGATGCTAGGCATATGAATGTGGGAAGTGATGCTCAAATTCGTCAACTCCTCTTTGGTGGAGTTCAAAATAAGTAAGTTGAAATTAATTGTGATGAGTTGATTGACTTTCAGTGTGAAATGTTTGATTTGGCCCTCAAGTTTTAAATACATCATTTGGTTCGTAATAGTGTTATCAGTATCATTTTGGCTTTTCCATTGGATTTTCTTAAGATAGAATTTGTGTAGTTACATCAGTGGTAGAAGGGGAGCCTTGGCACAGTGGTAAAGTTGTCGCCTTGTGACCAAGAGGTCACGTGTTCGAGTCGTGGAAACAACCTCTTGCAGAAATGCATGAAAAGGATGCGTACAAAGACCCCAAGGTGGTCCAACCCTTCCCCGGACCCCAGGCAAGCGGGAGCTACGTGCACCAGGCTACCCTTTTAGAATCTGTAAAGTTACATCAATATTTTAGCTGAGTTTGCAATAGATAGATATATGTCATGAGTACCTCCATAAAAATTATTTAAGCTGTTGCTTCAATGAAATGTGCTTGAGATAACTTGCATCCATAAAGATATTTGATTTATTGAAATGATTATTTTCACCGTCATTACTACCGATCAAGTTGTGACTATTTAGTTTGTTCATTATACTCTGTTCACTATCGTCCTGTTTTCACTAAAGAGTTTCTTGTCTAAACTTTTGTCAGCAAAAATCCTGACGAGATATTGCCCCGATGCCGAAAATTTAAAATGCCAAATACTGAAAAAGTAATTGAAAATGGTAGGAAGGCCCCTTTAAAATACCGAGACATATCTCTCTGCAGTCTTGTGGAGAACATGGAAACAGAATTATTTACTGCCAGTGGCTGGCCTTCTGTTAGTGGCGCTGCCTTAAAATCACTAGCTGGGAAAATCCCTACTGAGCTCATTTATATGCTTGATGAAGAAGAAAATGGAGAGGATGGTGAGATTGAGGTGGATGGTGTAAATGATGAGGATGAGGATGAGGATTCTGAAAGGTCAATGTATGGTGCGGCATATGATGCTTTTGGTGGAGGAAGGAAGGGAAAGGAAGCATGCCATGCCATTGCGACCCTTTGTGAAATGTGTTCAATTGATTCATTGATTTCCAATTTTATTGTTCCCTTACAGGTAAGCAGGATTCAGAGCTGTGATTACCATTTCTGTTTCATTTTTACAATAACCGAGTGGAATGAGCTGCCTATTTCTTTAGGATAAAAAATTACAAACTCCGTGTCACAAGCCAGACAAAGGAGGGTTGTGATAGGTTTGCCGAGCCAACCTAAAAATTCAGCCATTCTCATGGAAATGAAACCCCATTTATTGGGTTTTATCTCTAGCCTACCCCGAACTCTGCTTATGTTTTACATAGCCGGTCCCAAGCCCGGAAAGGTGGAGGGTTGTGATAGGCTTGGCGAGCCAACGTAAAAATTCAACCAATGTTATGGAAATGAAGTCCAATATGAGCTTCATGTCTAGCCTACCCCAACTTGTTTGGGTCAAAAGGCTTTGTTGTTGTATCCTCTCTTCCTCTCACTTACCTTTTTCAACTTCAATTTTGTGATCTTGTCCTGATCTTTCCTAAAATGCTTGAAATTGAAAATAGGTGAGATTATTACGTGAATTCCATTATCAAATTCATGACATTATATAATTGCTAGGTAGCTTTCAAATTTGGATGCCAGGATATGGTTGAGACTGTAACTCTGCATCTATGGGGTGTTTGTGAAATGTGCATGAAGGTTTTCTCCCATATTGTTGTGGGAGCTCTTTTCTTTTGTTCCACCAGTCTAAATCTATTCTAACATTTGGTCAATATAACTTGTTCTGTTGATTAGGGAGATCATATATCATGTCATAATGGGAGGATACATTGTTCACTAAATATCAACACTGAGACGGGGTGGTTATCTGCAAGAGCCCCCAATTTACAGGTGTCCTGCTACTTTTACATATTACCAATACTTCTAAAATTTCAATATCATCTCATGAGTTCTGTGAGTTGATGATATGTATATATATATATATATTTTTCCTGTTACTCAGAATCAGCCAGCATTAGAGAAGGACAGGTATAAGATTCGTCAGGCTTTTATTGCAGCACCTGGGAACTCTCTTATTGTGGCTGATTACGGGCAGGTACTTGCTTGTAGTGAGCGATTCTGTCCCTGTAGGTTTTTGGTTTCATGAGTTGCCTTCACACCTAATCTTAATGTTTCTTTTACCTACTTTATGGGTGACAGTGAACCTTCCAGCTTTTCTAAACTCTCATTGTTCATTTTGCAAACAGATTAATTGAGCAGCCAAGGAACCCACTAACTTGATTATGGTAAAAAAAATGTTAGTGTTAAGACTTTACCGTAATTGTGCAAAATGACAATTTGACATGCATCTCTTGTTATTTGTAACAATGGTTCTTATGTATTGTTTGTGCTCGAGTTTTCAAACTAAACTAATATTGAGAAAGGTGCGGCAACTTGTGCATTAATTTTTTGTATAGTTTTGTGCAGTAATTGATAAGCATTACCTGACTATATGTGCCAGTGCAGTGTCAATACCAGTTTCGATTCAGACAGTATTCCCCTTTTGTTCTTCTTTCCTTGTCCTTGTTTTGCCTTGGCCGTTGTTAATATGTGAGCTGAATGCTTGCCCATGAAAAAGACAACCAAAAAAACCGGTGCCAAGGTGGTCCAGGTTAAAATGTTAGCTATTTATCTTATGGATTATGATCTTTTGTACCTGTTTGGCTTGTTGAAGTGCCTAAATTTCTCTCATCTTATAATACTAAGCTTTTTCATGCTTTGACATATTTGTACATGTTCTACAACCGTGAGAGCCGACATCCAAATTGCTTTTTCGTTTTTAGTTATTTATATTCGCAAATAAAGGGTAGCTCATTGAGGATAGCTGTATAATCTCAAGATTAAACCTAACACAACTTTGTAGTTGTATTGATCTAACAGCGGCATTATTTGCCAAATTCTATTGAGTATAAGATGCAAATATGATAAGTAGATTGTTATATGCTAAGTACGGAAGAATATTGTCTTTCAAAATATGTCATTTTGAGTTGGTTCTTTTGACAACTGCTGGGAACTTTTATGTTACAGCTGGAGCTTCGGATCTTGGCACACCTGGCAGGTTGTCAAAGCATGTTAGATGCCTTTGAGGCGGGGGGCGATTTTCATTCTAGAACAGCTATGAATATGTATGATCATATTCGCAAGGCAGTTGAAGAGGAAAAGGTGCTACTTGAGTGGCACCCCCAGCCTGGTCAGAAGAAGCCTCCAGTTCCTTTATTAAAGGTATGATTCATTTCTTGATGCCTATTATTCAGCATCTTTGCTCTACTTTATGCTGCACTGATAGTCTGGTGTGTCCCTATCGCATGTAATGTGTATTGGATACGCTAGATGGTTTTTCATATGTTTGAAACTTATTGAACCAGTGGATTCGGTCCAGATTCGACCGGATTCACGCTCAGATACGAACACCATCACAAAAGATATATTACAGAGGAGATTTTTCTCTGTTGCATGAGCTGGAGCCCTCTTCCTGCTAAATAAAAGTTTTACAGCGCTGTTTTACAGTCCCAGTGAAACTAGCTAAATAGTGGTCTGAAGCGGTAATCAATCTTTCCTTTTTTTCTTTATACCACGCTAAGGATCAGAAGGGAATGAAGCAAGATGATTGAGGAAGTAGCAAAAATATTTTTTTTAAGAAAATATAGAACAAATTAAAAATAGTGAGTGCAACTTGGAAGAGTAAGAATGCTTTATTTTTCAAGGGCTGTTTTAGCCAATAATTTAGTTGACCACAGTTTTCTTCACCTTTTATTTTTTAATCCTTAGAACTAGAAGTAGTAAAGTACTATTCAACTTTTTTTTTTCTTTTCTTTTCTTTTGGAAAAGGTGGTAATTCTTTTTACCAACATTCCATTACTAGAGCTAACAAGTTTACAATGTCAAACATAGCAAATTCAGTTTCCTTTATCTTTTGATCAATTTAAGGATGCTTTCGGCTCTGAGAGAAGGAAGGCCAAGATGCTTAATTTCTCTATTGCTTATGGGAAGACACCTATGGGTTTAGCTCGGGATTGGAAGGTACCTCCCTCTTGTTTAATTTTTAACTTCTAAAGCATCTGTGCATGTTGGTACAGGTCAAAAAGATGTATTTCAGATTGCGTTTCATTTTAGTACCAGTTATAGGCACAGATGAATAGCTTATTTCAGATTACGTTTCACTTTAGTACCAGTCAGGTGCTGAAGTTGGTTTATACCTTTAATGAGCATCTACCAACAATGAACAATACTAGCAAGCCAGATTTACGTTTCATTTCAGTACCAGTTCATTTTAAGTTGTCCTTTCTTTTTTACCCTCATGTTTGTTTGGGGTCTAATTTGCCTTATACTACTTCCTATTTATTTGCTTACTGTAGGTTTCCCTGAAGGAAGCAAAGGAAACAGTTCAATTGTGGTACAAAACTCTCAATAATACAACTGACTGTAGTTGCGTGTGGCTCCGCTAAGACAAAAATAACAGATAACGAAAACTCGATATTCATAAAAGAATGCTTTCATAATTTTTCACTCTCTCACATGTCACATATTTTTTTATTTTTTTAATGATAAAAGGACTTGTATAGTTGTATTCATTCAGGTCAAGTATATTCCGGATGGCCTAATAAAAGAAATAGTTTGACTTACATCATCCAGATGTATAATTTAAATTATTTGGATTTAAACTCTTTATGCGTCACATAGGCGTAAACTAATACAAATTGAAGAACGATCTAGATGGCTTAAAAACAAAAACAAAAACAAAAACAAAAAGAGAGAAGAAAGAATCGTCATTAAATTACAAACTTTAATTTAACCTATGCCGTGGTGCTGCTCTGGAAAACTATTTATACGCTGTAGCAGAGGTGAAACCATAACAATAACATTGGGCTTGGTTGCAATCCATTAGGAATTTATATATTGGAAACTTTACCTGACCTTCTGATTAGGGACTTGCAAAAAGAGAGAGAGAGAGAGAGAAATATACTATCAGATTAGATGACCAATCAGGCAAACAGCCATTTCTTAATTGCTTTCGTTCAGTATATATATGCAGACTGCAGTAATGAAATAGCATCTCTGGAGCATGCATTCTGCCAAGTGGGAAATATAGAAATGAATTAGGTAACAAGCATTAGAAGCTGTTGTAAAACGTTGGTAGAACTAATTAATTAACAACCCATTATCTTATTCACACCACCCAAAAAATAATAAAGTTCAAACCAGGCAGCTCCAATGAGCCAATGACATGGGATGTAAAGTTCTACTTCTTCTCTATAACAAATATGAAGAAAAATGTACACAGACACGCCGAAAAAACCCAGATATAACGGTCCTGTTCGCTTGCTCAAAACTGATCCAATTATAACATCCAAATATTTCCAATACAGATTGAATAAAACAAAAAGGACTTTACTTACAAACTAACTAAACGAACAAAATCACAAAGAATAAGGCCACCAGAATCATCACGATTCTTTGTGGCGCTCTCTCACTTGCTGACCCGAAGGGTGCAGCCTTAATCTGTATGGTGAAATTGCACGCAGCTGTTGATGGGTCTTGTGTGGTGGTTGTAGCCATCCCTCCAAAATCGCAACTCTCATCAACCTGATTCTGCACTTGGAAATACATATTAAATGCGTAAGATGCATTACCATTTGCATCCATTCCATTACAAGTGGATCCATAACCCAAAGCAGTGCAGTCAGAATAAGTACATGCCCAGGTGATGTCATCTCCGAGTTTGTCCATGTTCTTCCCATTTGGATCCAAGACACACCAGGTCTTTGAGAGATATTCAACTCCCGTGGCTGGTACAAGCGTTATAGGCCTGCCTTGACCTGTTAGGTCCATTTGGAATTTTGGTTGGCCGTCATTCTTTAAAATGCCCCAGTGCCGTTCAAAACCACCAGGAGCGATACTCTTGAAATCTTCGTCAATCATGCCAAAGAGGTACATCTCTATATATTGGTTGGGACGAAGAGGTGTGCCAGTATTTTGAGCAAGGCGTGGCAAAAGACCCTTGTAGAAACGCTGCGCATAGGCTGCCGTTGCATGCTTGTCGCCATCTGTGGGCCATCCAACCTCCCCAATAATTATTGGCATATTGCCAGCTCCAACTGTTTTCAAGGCTGAGACCAACGTGTCAAAGTTGGCATCAAACACGTTTGTGTAACTGATTGTGCCATCAACAACCGGGTTGCTGGTACCTGTGTATTCAGACGAAAAAGGAAGTTATTCGTATGATTAAATAATATATAGGACCTGAAAGGAAAATAAACCAACTTTACTGAATTGCCAGGTAAGATACTGTAGCAGCAGTCAGGTTCAAGACCGGTGACAATACTATTACATAAAATCAGAAACAAGAACCAGCTGATCTCTATGCACTACAGAAATCAATTATTTTCGCTTAGATCCTTTTGACATTTTTCACAAGGCACAATATTGTCAACTTTCCGAGAAACAGAACCATGGTTTATCCCATCACAGATCTAACAGCAGCACCTGAATAATTGTGGGTGGTAGCAGCACTGTTACATGAGGAAATGTTAGGTACAATTTGCAAAATAGGGTAAACCTCGGGTTAACATTGGAAAAGTTCAGAGCAGCATTGGTTGTCAGACAGTAAACATGAAATTTCACTTTGGCATTCTTTCTTATTGTTATCTAGATTTGACGTGGGTTTGATAACAAGCAAGGCTCGAACCCTCGTATTTGCATGTTAAGATAGAATAGAGCTCCAACATACCATCAAAGAAGGCATAATCAATTGGGAAGCCTTCATTCAAATACAGACTCAGAAATGGGTATATATTGACAGTAAAAGGAGCATTGTTCTGGCTCAGAAACTGCACTATCTGAGTCATTTGGGCAGAGGTGTCATTGCGGAAGTGGCCAGCTGACGGCACAGTGCCGTCATACACATCAGCATTCATCGGCACTGTTGCCTTGATCTTGTCTCCCACCCCTGCATCGTTAAGCGCATTCTGGATGTTCTCTAAGGCAGGAAATGTTAAGTTCACAAATGTTCCATTGTAGGATGACAGGAACGGCTCGTTCCCCACCGCCACATACCTATCATAAAGTGGAAGTGAAAAAAGAATTATAAGATGCAACTTTTGAAGGTGTTATACCCCTTCCTATTCTATACCAGCCACCTTTGTATGATGGATACCTTTTTTGCATTTGATGTATTCTTTTGTTCGAGTATATATCAGTGTGGCCCTTTTAGAGTTCTCAGGCATATTCACTAAAAATCCCTTGGTACTCAGTGACAAGTACATATAGCTCAAGAAGGAAACAAATAATACCAGACAAGCCTCGCCCAAGAAATGTCAAACAACTCTAGTCTAGTACCATTTTTGTCTTATCCTTTTTTTCTGGAGGTATTTTGAGCATAAAATAGGAAGTGGAATTGAACAGATGAAGTTTAAATGTTGGTTAGATTATATTTATTGCACAAAAATTCTCCTACTACGACCGGCGAGACACCGTTACATAAACCATTTAGTACTGCACAGATAAGTTTTCCAATTTTAAATGCCATTTCTCCCTCCTTTGCTTGATTTCTTCAGTTGAACTTTTGTACAACAACAACCACAACAAAGCCTTTAGTCCCAAATAAATTGGTGGGTAGGCTAGAAATGAAGCCCAAACTGAAATGAGAAATCAATATAAATAATTCATTTCCATGGAAATGGCTAGAATAGTCAATAGACTGTATAATAGAATAGTCAATACCTTTAATCATGTAGTCATGTGGCAGGCAAGCCAAAGAGCATTAATGATTAATTATTGGCAACTAGTTAGCTTTAGATAGAAAAAGCCATTAGTTCAATGTTTTCAAGCAAATGATTGCAACACTGCTTATTCCCATTATTTATAAAGTCTAAATTAAGTTCACGTCTACTTATTATCATATTTAACTCTCATTACGCAATTACCAAATCGCCAAAAGAACCAAACACAACAACTAATGAATACAAAAAAAATAAACAAATAAATGACGAGTAGTAGTTAATACTCACTTGATATTGACTCCGCCGTCAAAATTGTAGCGGGTTACGTTCCTATCAACCCATTTCTTCGCTGTTTTGTAATCATTCATGATGGCAAGCATGTTGTTTGGTATCGCCACCATTACCTCGATCCCACTCCCTGCAAGAGCACTCATTGTGTTGGAATCAGCATCGAAAAGCTTGACCTTTTGAATCCCATTGTCTTTGAGCAGCTGCACCACGATTTTTGGAGGCAACGGGTGTGTTGCCATTGTGCCCCAATTCATCCCAAGCGATTCCACAAAGGCGAAGTGTTGATTTGATATACCAACGAGTAAAAACGACAACAGGAATCTGAAATTGCTCATCTCCAATTAAGAAATAAGGGAAGTTGTCTTGTCGAGTGATTTTGGGTAAAGTTATTGAGGGGGAGAGAGAAACGGATAGTTATCAGAATCTGATACAAAACAATCAGATTCTGAACTTTCGATGAAAGGTCTCAGTCTCAGATAGAATCAGAAAAGCTGATAAATGCATCAAGTGTTTCAGTGTTTGTATAAATGTATAGGAACACGAGATCCAATGGAGGTGGAGGTGGAGGTGGAGCTTTCTTTTCGTGTACTTGAGATCAGAGTGAGAGAGAGGCGGATCGAGAGGCTAGAAAGTTTGAATATATAATAATGCCACTGTTGATAGAAAGGGAGGAGAACCTTTTTTGTATTTTTAATTTTTCAGAAAACCCTCTTGTTTTTTGCCTTCCCCTGGTCCCGGCCTCCGGGGGAAGCGAACAGGGCAGCGAGCG
This sequence comes from Eleocharis quinqueflora, assembly GCA_964058865.1. Classification (NCBI taxonomy): domain Eukaryota; kingdom Viridiplantae; phylum Streptophyta; class Magnoliopsida; order Poales; family Cyperaceae; genus Eleocharis; species Eleocharis quinqueflora. Next base: position 79,092 of record CAXKVX010003370.1, on the reverse strand, counting down.
TGCCCGTAGACGCGTAAACGAAATTTTGCTTTTCTTTTCAAACAATGCAATTTACGAATACGGAAGTAAATCGGGGGTGTTTTCGTCATTTTGTTATTTTGAACTGAAATTAAAGACATTTGTTATTTCAACTTTGCAAGTGTATGCAAATGATTTACATAATTATTTTTATAACACGCTGTTCCATATGAAATGGCACCTAACAAGTAACAACTAGTAGTCGATCACCAAACCAACTTTTGATTATATGTTAAATAAAATTGGGGTGGACTGCTCTCAAGCTCCTTCTCTTGTGATTGTTTTTTTTCCGACGAAGACGACTTCGCCTGATACAGAGGATAAGTTGGTCGCCGGTTCCGATTTCAGTTCCAGCATGTGAAGATATGTAATCTAGCCTCATCAGCAGAGAACTACTAAGTGTGCCATAAAGAATCACTATGGTTACAGAAGATCAAGCAACTCAAGGCTAAGTAGTTAGCTTAACATAAACATGTATTAGTAGATTATGTCTAGATACATCTGTATCAATTGAACCATCATAGCTATATATACATACTGTACAAGACTTGTAAGAGAACAACAAAGAAAATAAAGATTCATTACAATTCAAAATTCTCTTTTCCCTTTTCTCTCTTTCTGTCTCTTTACATGGTATCAGAGCAAAATATCTCCTCTGATCAACCAAGATAATTCTCTCTAATGGCAACCTCGCCATCTTCAAACCTCCATTCTTCTACCACTCCTGATCACCCTAATTCTACCATTCAACCTCAAACTTTCTCAAATTCAGTAGACACAATCATCTTCATCAGCCTTCCTGTTGCGATCAAGCTCATCGAATAAAATTCCTTGACTTGGAAATCTCAAATTCAACCATTGATTCAAGGTCATGGCCTCAATCAATTCCTTGAAGCTGCTCCTCCAGCCACTACAGTACAATTATCGAATGGATCAATAGCAATCAATCCACTGTACTTACCTTGGCATCGTCAAGATCAACTCTTGCTGGGTTGGCTTCGCTCTTCCCTATCTGAAACAATTCTGGCTCAAGTTATCTCAGCATCAACCACACGCAAATTTTGGCAGACTGGAAGCTTATTTCGCCTGCAATTCCAAAGCTCGACTTCATGACCTCAAAAGACAAATTCAATCAGCTAACAAGGGGTCATCTTCCTGCTCGGAATATCTTCTCAATTTCCGACGCATCGCCGACGAACTCGCTTTCATTGGAGCACCAATTACTGAAGATGATCTAGTGACAGCTGCCATCAACGGCCTGGGGGTTGAGTTTAATTCCATCGTTGCAACATTATCTACTGCTCGGTGTCATGGTTCATTCTCCTTCACTTATCTCTAAGGGTTACTCTTGAGTCACGAAGCAATGCTCAACAATCAATCCTCTCAGTCTCAGGCGACTGCCTTCTATGCTGGAGAGGAGGACAGCGATTCCGACCTCATCACAATACCAACTCAAGGACAGATGGGCTTCTCTCAAGAGCAGACGGGCTTCTTCAAAACAATTCACACTCGGGGCCTTACACTGAACAGAATTCCAACCAGATTCAACCCAATCCAAACCTTTATGTCAGATCTGTTCTAAACTTGGGCACTTAGCAAAAAAATGTTACTGGAGGTATGCTAAGGACACCGAATGAAAACCAAATCCAAAATTCAAAGCCTACAATGTACAATCCATACCCCCAATGCAATGACTCAACCAATTGGGTGATCGATTCAGGTGCTAATAATCATGTTACAAATGATCTTAATAATCTTTCTTCATTCTTTGCATACAACGGGGAAATGATACCTTCTTAGACCTGCGGAAGTTCTATAGAGGGTATGCTCTCACTCTGTTTTGGTTTCTTCCATTCAGTTACCGCTCTTTCGGCTACATTTCTTAGCGAAAGATTCACTTCTATCATTTTCAGGATTATAAGTCCTGCCATAGCTTCAACATCTTTGTAGAAAAAAGATGCAACTGCGTACCGTGTCGACAGTTTCTAAAGTCGCGCTTGCTTCGTTGAAGAAGAGAAGTCATGCACAGCGTGCGAGCGAGTATTCCCATGCATGAAGAAGTTAAGGCAGGCACCTTTAAAAAAGGTTGTTGTTGAAAGAATGGATTAGCTCGTCGTACCTTGTAATTGGAATGTATCAGATACGGCTTAGTCTGGTTGTTGTCGAAGAACTAGACTCCGTGAACAAGATCCCTGTGGTAAAGCTTTTTGGTACCAGCAGATTATGAGTAGGATGCTCGTGGGCTAAGGGAACTTTGTCGCTGCGCGCCTCCCTCGTCTTAGGAAAGAAAGGTACAGTCAAATTAGGAAAGAAAGAGTAAACACGCCCGGCTCCTTTTTTTATTAAAGGGTGAAACCCGTCAAATCTGCATAAATGCATGAAAGAGACGAAGTGAGGCCGCAGGTCAAACCTAGTGCGTGCGTCTTCCATTGCTTCTTTACTTTCTTCGAAAAACCTCCCTTTCATACAACCATATAGAGTAAGGAAAAAGTGGTACCTTACACCCACAAACTGAAGGCACGGCGAATCCAAACAGACAATGGGCGGGCCTTCTTCTTCCTAAAAGGATTTGGTCAGGTCTCATCTCTGTTTTTCTTTTATAATAGTAAATGCTTACTTATTTATTAGCTAATTGTTCTACACTTCTTACTAATCGAGAGGAACTGTTCTTATATAAGTGCAGGAAGACAAAGATAACTGGTAAGTGTTAGAATGAATAATGTGAATGGAAGAAGTAGGGAAAAGAAATATACTTCAACTGGGAGGGCACCCGCCTCATGATCATATCGCTGTGGACTCTTTCGAACCTTCTACTGAACCTATACTAGAATCATTAGGAATTTATGCCTATTGCCTAGCCTTTGCAGAAGCAAATGAAGGAGTTTCCAAACTAGCCTACCGGGCTGCCCCAGCCAGAAAAGTGTTAAGAATAGTCTACACTCTGGCTGAATTGGTCGGCCTATTATTAGACGATACAACAAGTCGGGGACTGGTTGGAATAGATTTGCTACCTTCCCTTGTGATCGAGTAAAGGCAATATACCAAAGGAGGGCCAAGAAGCAGGTAACAAAATCCCATCTCTTCAGGTCTGTAGGGTAATTAGCAGGTAGGAAAGTAGGCTATTCATTCGCATCTCTCAAGAAAGAGAGAGCAGTCGCCCTCTAAAGCTTACCTTGATCCACTACTTCTTTATATACGAAAGCGCATAAATAGTCAATTCAAGAATCCCTTTCTTTACAAAGTGGAAACTAGTCACCTTAACTTAAATCCTAGTCGGTGATGATTCGTGAAGCTGTGTCCTCGCCTCTTCTCTTGGGAGCATTTCCTTTGGAACCTTTCCTTCTCTTTTGTTAGACTTCTTACGAGAGAGTACGCCCCGCGCATTCATGCCCCTTATAGGATGAATTCTGATTTGATTTGTCTATCCTAGAAATTAGCAGAGGCTCTCATGATGTTTAGGGAAATGGGGAGTTCCATGGGTACCCATTTGGTTCTCAAAAGGAGCCTGCCGCTCTGTACCTCCTTCCGGGGATGCAGTTCCCCACTAGTCTTCTTCGTGATTGCTTTATGGGCTCACGCCCTATATGCCTATTCAGTTGTGGGCTTCTTCAAAGAGGAAGATGACCCCCTATGTAGTACGTAACTAGTGGTCATGAGTTGATCTTCAATCCCCAGCTCGTTGATCTCACACTTGTACACACAAGCTAGCTGAGAAGTATGACGACTATAAAGAGAAGTATGAATCGTTGATATCTATCTGTCTTTTCTGTCTTCTTCTGGTGCATAAGATAAGAACTTCTCCTTGATCTTTCAGTGAATAGAGCATAGTAATTTATATACTTTTCATTTGAGTCTCCGATGCTGAACTTCTTTCCTTATGGCCCGGTGGGGAGTAGGAACTGGCCGAACATGCTGACTAGTTGGTTGTGGTCGCTGCTTCGCCCTTAGGTTGGCTTTCGTAGTCTTGCTTCCCCGCTGGAGTGGAACTTGAATGGACCTTAACCTTGAAATAGGTCTTTGATCGACCGGCACCTCATTATTTAGCATGACTTAATCCTGACATCCGAGAACACAATATCTTGAAGCGCTATACGGCGGGCGTCACAATGCTCCAGTGCTTCATGATCCCTTCGTTACCCGATAAACTTCAAATAGGAAATGGTATCGGTCTCTCCATCACTCATATTGGTTCAATTTCTTTTACACTTTTTAATCATAATATACAACTTACAAATGTACTTTATGTACCTCAATTTTCATCTAATCTTATAAGTCTATCACAATTGCTAATTGACAATCCTTACCTTTATATTAATTTTTCTTCACTTTCTTGTACTATAAAGGACCTCCACACCAAGATTCCTCTTCTACAAATTCCTCAAATGGACTTTATTCCTTCAAGATGAAGCCATCTACACAAATTCCTCAAGATACAAATTTACAAGCCTGTCTTGCTACCAACAACACTACTAGCATATGGCATGCAAGATTTGGACATCCATCAAGTTCAACTACTACAAAAATTATTACTTTAAACAATCTACCTTGTAATAAAGAATTATTGTCATCTTGTATTGATTGTATTCAAGCAAAGGTTCATGTTTTGCCTTTTACTATTTTTTCTTCTCCTCTAGAGCTTATTCATTCCGATGTATGAGGTCCTTCACCCATTATATCATCTCTTGGTTATAAATACTATATTTCATTTGTTGATGATTTTTCACATTTTACTTGGATTTATTTTATGAAAAATAAAAGTGAAGTTTGTTCTATTTTTTCTTTATTCAAAGTTCAAGTAGAAAATATTCTCAATACTACAATTAAAACTTTACGAACCGATGGAGGAACTGAATACAAACCTATTACAACCAAATTTCCTCATATTTCTCATCAAACTACATGTCCCTATACCCCTCAATAAAATGGTATTGCCGAAAGAAAACATAGACATATTGTTGTGCTTTCTCTTGCAACAATGAGTCATGCATCTATTCCTCTAAAATATTGGGATGAAAATTTTTCAAGTATAGTATATCTTATTAATAGATTTCCTTCTCACAATCTTGTTCCTTATACAACCTTATTCAACAAAACACCTAATTACAATTTTTCAAAAAATATTAGGATGTCTTGTTTTTCTCTTACTAGACCCTACAATAGTCACAAACTACAACTAAGATCTCAACCTTGTGTCTTCATAGGATATAGCATTTCTCAAAAAGGATATAGATGTTTAAATTTATCATCTAACAAAATAATTATTTCTAGAAATGTCCAATTTCTAGAAACAAAATTCTCATTTAAGGATATACCAACTACTTCAATAGATACCAATACAGATTTATTTTCTCTATCATTACATTTATTACAGCCCAAAACATTGTCACAAACAATTCCCAACCGAGCTAACCCTACAACCTCATATCCTACAAATCAACCCGTTAACACTACTTCAACATAGCTTCCATCAACTCAACAATCACAGCCTGCTATAACTTCACCAAATTTTTCCGCTCAAACTCCAAATTCGGATGGGCCTTCTACCTCAACTCTCCAACCCGTTACAATTCCAGACAACGAGCTACTATCCACATAAAATCCACCCCTTATCTCCAACGGTAACCAAAATTTAAATGAACATGCTTCTTCTTCTTCTTCTTCACAGCACCCTTCATCCCTGACCTTTTCACAAACACTTGCTAGGCATACACATGACATTCCGACTCAGTCATCTTCTCCTCTCAAACAACATACCATGATTACCAGGTCCAAGGACAATACTCGAAAACCCAAACAATTTCCAGATTACGTTGCTCATCTAACCTCTGCCGATATTGAATCAGCATCCTTTACACAAGCAAATAAATCTTCTCATTGGCGTGAAGCAATGTCCTCTGAACTCAATGCTCTTGCTCTCAACAACACTTGGACACTCGTTCCTCCTCCAATTGATAAAAAAGTAATCAGATGCAAGTGGGTGTATAAAATTAAGAGGAAACTCGACAGATCAGTGGAAAGATACAAAGCTCATCTCGTGGCAAAGGGGTTTAATCAACAAGCTAGTATAGATTACATCGAGACTTACAGCCCAATAGTCCGTGCCACAACTATCTGAGTTATCCTTTCTTTAGCAGTTTCATCACATTGGCCTATCAAACAATTGGATGTCTCAAACGCCTTTCTCAATGGAGACTTAACATAAAGGATTTACATGGATCAGCCTACAGGATTTGTTGATACGGTTCATCCAGATTTTGTTTGCCTACTCCATAAATCACTCTATGGACTTAAACAAGCCCCACGAGCTTGGTTTGAAAAATTAAGCAAATCCTTAACCTCTTATGGCCTGAAACCTTCCAATTATGATCCATCACTGTTTACCACTCATTCCTCCGATGAAACTTTGATGGTATTAGTCTGTGTTGATGATATCATGGTTACAGGAAGCTCAGCAGCAAAAATCGATCAATGTATTTCATACCTTAAGACTCAATTTACAATCAGAGATATGGGTGATCTTCACTATTTTCTGGGTATAGAAGCAAAATAGAACACACAGGGCCTATTCTTATCTCAAACCAAATACCTATCCGACCTACTTCATCGCACCAACATGACAAATTGTAAACCAGTCAGCTCTACTATGGCTTCAGCAACCAATCTCAATCAACAAGGCAACACTCTATATTCCGATGCTCATCAGTTTTGCAGCGTTGTGGGCACACTTCAGTACGCTACTCTAACTAGACCTGATATTGCTTTCACAGTCATTAAGCTATCACAATTCATGCATCAACCGACTACTGATCACTGGGAGGCTGTCAAACGGGTGTTAAGATATATTGCTGGAACATTACAAATGGGCATTCAATTACACAAGAATTCTACCATTGATATTCATGCGTACAGTGATGCGGATTGGGCTGGGAACATCGACGACAAAAGGTCTACCTCAGGGTTCTGTTTTTTTTCTCGGCAAGAACATAATCTCATGGTGCTCTCGAAAATAGCCCACTATTTCTAGATCCAGCACTGAGGCTGAATATCGGAGTTTAGCCCTCACATGCACATAAATTCTATGGCTTCAATATCTACTTAATGAAATTTGGCCTCACAATCAATCAATTCCTACGTTATGGTGTGACAACATCGGTGCCATTTTCCTCGCAGCCAACCCAATGTTTCACGCAAGGACGAAACATATTGAAATAGACTACCACTTTGTGAGAGAAAAGGTCGCATCCAAACAACTGACAGTGAGCTTTCTGTGTTCAGCCTGATCAATTAGCTGACATCATGACCAAACCCCTACCCTTACCACAATTTCAATTTTTGCGAGACAAGCTCAATGTGCTTGCTAGCCCATTGGCTTGAATGGGGGAGGGGTGTTAAGATATGTAATCTAGCCTCATCAGCAGAGAACTACTAAGTGTGCCACAAAGGATCACTATGGTTACAGAAGATCAAGCAACTCAAGACTGAGTTAGTTAGCTTAATAGAAACATGTATTAATAGATTATGTCAGATACATCTGTATCAATTGAACCATCATAGCTATATATACATAATGTACAAGACTTGTAAGAGAACAACAAAGAAAATAAAGATTCATTACAATTCAAAATGGGAGCTAATACAGTGATACACAATTTGATACGCAATTGATACGCTCGTCCATTTTGTCCTAAAATCCTCTCCATTTTTTACAAACTGTTCTCTCTAGTTAATTTGTAATGCATATTAATTTATTTGTAATGCATATTAATTTATTTATAATTTGTAATGCATGTTAATTGTTTTGAGTTACGATTTGTAATGCATGTTAATATATGATAGATTTTCATTTTGTATATATGCGAATTTGTAATGCATATTAATTTATTTGTAATGCATATTAATTTATTTATAATTTGTAATGCATGTTTGAGTTACGATTTGTAATGCATGTTAATATATGATATATTTTCATTTCGTATATAAGCAAATTTGTAATGCATATTAATTTATTTATAATGCATATTAATTTTTTGGTGCATATTCATATTTTCCCAGTTGCTATGCATATTATTTTTTTCCCCAGTTGTTATGCATGTTATTACAGCAAGCATGCATATTAAATTGACTAACATGCATAAAAGAACAAAATTAAATTTAAAATGCACAAAAACTAGAATAACATCCATAACACCAGAAATAACTTGCATAATAACAAATATAACATGCATAACAATAAAAATAACATGCATAACAACTACTAAATAAGTATGCATGTGTTTTTCAATTAACATGAATAACAACAGAAAATTAAGTTTAAGCTACATTACATCACAAAACTACTATAACAACTATAATAAGATGCATAACAACCAAATAAGTATGCATAGTAAATTAACTAACAAGCATAACAATAGAAAAATAAAGTTTAACATGCATAACAACTATAATAAGTAAGTATGCATAATAAATCAAATAACAAGCATAACAACTAGAATAACATGCACGACACTAGAATAACATGCATAACAACTTATAACAAAAAATAAGTATGCATAGTAAAATCAATCAACATGCATGACAACTAGAATAACATGCCTGACAACCATATTTTGTATGCTGGCGTTTTCAATAAACATGCATAACAACAGAAATAACATGCATAACAGCAGAAATAACATGCATAACAAATATAACATGCTTTTCAGAGAAGAAGAGATCGGAACCAGGAATCAATCGGAACAATGACATGATGAAACAGTTCAGTTGTCAAGGTGAAAAAAATTAATTGCGTATCAAATTCGGTATCCCAGAACATTTTCCATTCAAAATTACCTTTTCCATTTTCTCTCTTTCTGTCTCTTTACACAGCACAACATCGGACGGACCAACAAGCATTACCACAGGCAGATGCGGGTGTGATGCTCAGCACAGAGGTTTTGGATATATGACGCGAATCTATCAGACGGCCCACCTACCCCTCATCCGAATCCTACCTTTCGTACCACTTAAACACATAATAACTGCAAAGCAGGGGATCTTTTTGCAATTCTCTAAAACCGTATTCACTTCTTAAAAGAGATGATGCTTCCTCTCTGCTCTTCACGCTTCACTGCCCCCAACCCAACCCCCAACCTCAGGGACATTCGTCGAACACATTGCGCGCATTCGCTGACACCGGATTCACTTCTTAAAAGAGTTAAGAGATAATGCTCCCTAGTCTCCGTGGGGGACCATCTCCATCTCCATCTGCCTCCTATCCTCTTCTCCACCTCCCAACCCAGCCTAGCACCTGCCTTTCCACCTCCTCTGCTTCATGTCGCTTCTTTCTTCCTCCACGGGCTCGCTTGTCTAAGCTAAACACATCGCCATGTAAGCCCAAGCGTTCAAGAGTTAGTGCATCAGTTCACGCGACCAGTTCCGTGGAGGTTACGGACTATGGAGACATCCCCGGTCTCAAAAAGCACTCCGTTAAAATTCCTTTTGGCAACAGAGATGTGAGTTTTCTCAAGTCCGTTAACGTATATTCCCAATGTTTCTTTCATAATCATAGGTAGTGGCTATCTTTTTCAGTTATTCATTCTGTTTCCTTTCACCTCGTAAGAGTTTATACTAATTTTAAGAAAGTAGTGCTTATGTTTAACTTTCTTGTTTAGATTTTGGTGGAGACAGGTCATATAGGGAGGCAAGCGAGTGCTTCTGTGACGGTCACTGATGGGGAAACAGTAAGTGCAAATCATTTGTTTCACTATGTACATGTTACATTTTCAGGTTATCCGCTTTTCCATAGAATGCCCATTCCATGTCCATGTTACAATCATAGCGTCGATCTATTCGTCAGATTAACTATTACTTTCATTCTACGCTATTGTAGTTTTGTTTTAACGGTCTATAATTATGGGTCTTTGCAACTTAGGCCTGGCATTCACCATAATTGCAAATACAACCTCAAAATATACCGTGTTTTGAACACAGTATCTATGTCATTATGCTCCTAGCTGTTAAACTCAAGGTTAATTCAACCCTTAAAAGGATGACTAAGTTGCTTCTATCTTTTCAAGATAACTTTCTCAAATGTTTGTCATCAATTTGTATAAGTTCTAATCACAACCTCTGGAGCCTAATTTGCAAAATTTCCTGTAACCTGATCAATGCTGGCATGATACCTAAATCTGACATTTGAGTTAACTGGCACTGATATACTATTAAAATCTGATAAAGTAATAATCCTTGATCATATCCCCAAGTTGATTTTTTAATTTCAGTGTGCTTTATTAGTTTTCATTCTCCAAATTTAACTTGTCTAATTGCTAGTAGGTCTTATTCTATCTATATTTGTTCTAATGTTAAAATGAACTAGCTGCAAGCACTCAAACTAGCTCTTCGAGGACAATTGATCAACAAAATGAAATTTTCGAGCGTGTCTTCCCTGTCTTCCATTCTGCAGTCTGGGGATTATTGAGTGTTACTTTGATACTTATCAATGCTGGGTTGTATTTCTGAAATAAGCCTCTTATTTGTTGAAGCATTTAAAGATTGGTTACTTGTTGAATCTAACTTGGAAGGTTGTACTTTTGCCTTTGACAGATTGTTTACTGTTCGGTTTGTTTGTCTGATATTCCTAGTGACCCTTCTGACTTTTTCCCTCTGCAAGTTCATTATCAAGAGCGCTTTTCTGCTGCAGGACGTACCAGGTATAATACTTTTTTTGCTCTTGTACCCCAACTTTTTTTTTTCTCTTATTTTGTCGCACAAGTTGACATCTAGGGTCCTATTTTCAGTGGAGGATACTTCAAACGCGAGGGAAGAGCAAAAGATCATGAGGTATAGTGTGCTACAGAGGAGCATAGTTGTTGGTGTTTTTCTACTTCATTCACAGAGAAATTTTAAATATGGCAGTAACTACAAACTTCTCTTGTTCTGATCCAGGTTTTGATTTGTCGATTAATGGACAGGCCATTGCGGCCTACAATGCCTAAGGGGTTCTACCACGAGACACAAATTTTATCTTGGGCAAGTGAAATCCTGTGATTAGTTTGTCTTTCTTCTCTGACATAAGATAGGCTTGTTCACTTGAATGCTTGATTGTGGGCAGAACTTTTGGGTTAACTCATTATTTGTTACAGGTCTTCAGCTACGATGGTCTTCATTCTCCTGATTGCTTGGCTGTGACAGCTGCTGGAATAGCAGTGTATGTAAATTCAGTCCATAATTTTAAAATACTTAAAGAAAAAGTGGTACCTGCACCTTCATATTCAGGTACTGCGCCATTCAGGTCTTATACTTTACGTGTTAAGAACAGGACTACAGGAATTATAACAATGGGATGCCTGGAAGATTTTGTTTTCCGAATGTGTATGGCTTTAATGGGGGTTCACTCACAACCCCACTTAAGGCCAGAAGGCTATCCCACTACCGGCAACACCCTTACCCCACACTATTTGAGCAAGCTAATATCGGCTGAAATAGCTGCAGAATAACCTTTATTTTTCCCCTATGATTGAGGCATTGAGCCTTACATTAGCTTCTGTTTGCCTGCATGGAATTAAACAAAATTTTAACATACTAAACAAGTTCAGGGTTTAAGGTTCATAGCTTTTGTTCTTTTCAAATTTTGATAATTTCTATTGGTTTTTAACTGTAATTGAGAAATTCTGTTCCGTATATTTTGATTCCCATATTTTTGTGTTCAAATTTTGATAATTTCTATTGGTTTTTAACTGTAATTTGTGAAATTTTGTTACATATATATTAATTTGACCCCCATATTTTGCGTTGAAGTTTTCAATGTTGATTCTATACTGACAACATAAAAAATAATATTAAATTATAACCAGACAATCCTCAATTAGCAACTAATTGAACACTCCCCCCCTCCCCGCCCAACACACGCACACCCCATCAGAAAAAAGACATCTGATATAAACAAAGCCTTTATTTGAGGATTGTTTTTTTTTCTTTTTTTATTGAAGGGCTCTTTCCGAAATTCCAAATACAAAAACCGTTGCTGGTGTAAGAATTGGGCTTATTAATGATCAATTTGTGGTAAATCCCACCAATAAGGAGATGGAGGAGTCTGAATTAGATTTAGTTATTGCTGGAACTGACAGTGCCATCTTAATGATTGAGGTTTGTTGTTACTTTTGGTCATCCTGATGTTGAACATAATTTGCCTTGGTTGACCCTCTATTATGTAAATGAACCTTTGGATGTCGGTGATTCATTTTTGATCACTTGCAGAACTTAACTCCTAAAATCCAAGAGGAAATAACAAAATGACAGGAGGAACTTCCAATTTTGTCAATTGGTAGATATTCTATATCACCAGTACCAAATGGTTTGCACCTGACTAGCTTTTATGTTACCAGAATCTGATACAGTGATAATCCTTGGATAGTATCTACTTTTTAATCTTGTTCCTTTTAATGTGTCTGATAAATTTATGATTGACCAAATTAAATTGAGAGTGGGTCGATAAGTCAATTCTGTCTACGAGGACCTTGGTAATGCAACTTAATGTGGTACTACAGCAACAACAACAACAAAGCCTTTATTTCCAAATAAATTGGAGTAGGTTAGAAATGAAACCCAATCTGAAATGAAAATCAATATAAATAACAATAATATAATAAATAGTAAAATACTAGTAAAATAGAAGTTTACTAATGATAATGATAATGGTAAAGAGAATAATAATAATAATAATAATAATAATAATAAACTATTCTACAAGTCATAAGTTTAGATTAGCGTCCTGTGTCGTTAATCCTAGACTAAAGACGTACAACTATACCACTACTTCTAAATTTTAATCTGTCATGGTTCCGGTATGTGGACGCTGACTTTCATGCACTCCTATCTGACGCCAATTCTTTGGAGACATTCCATGCCTTTCAAGTCAATTTTACAGCTTCAACTCATGTCAATTTCGATCGACCCTACCTCTTCTCGTGTTTTCAACACGACTTAAAACTTCACTACGTATCGATGCATCAACATGCCTTCGCTGGATATGTCCATACCATCTTAAACGATGTTGAACAAGTTTCTCTTCAATCGGTGCAACCCTGACCTTGTCACGTATATTGTCATTTTTAGTTCTTGTATGTCCACAAATCCACTGTAACATACGCATCACTTCCACGCTAATCTTTTGTATGTGTTGCCCTTTAGTAGTCCAACATTCTGCTCCATACAACATTGCAGGTCTGTTTGCCGTCCTATTAAACTTACCTTTCAACCTTTGTGGGACCTTTTAGTCGCATAAGATGTTAGATGCTTGTCGCCATTTTTATCCAACCCGCTTTTATTCTATGGCTAACATTTTCATCAATCTCGCCATCATTATGTAGCATCAATCTCAAATACCGAAAAGTGTTTCATCTAGGCACTACTTGTCCATCTAAACTGACATCTCCATCTTCTGGTTGAACGTCGCTGAACTCGCACTTCATATACTCGGTCTTAGTTCTATTAAGTCTAAAATCTTTTGATTTTAAAGTCTTCCACAACTCTAATTTTCTACCCATCCTTATCTTACTTTCGTCAATTAGGACCGTATCATTCACAAAGAGCATGTACCGAGAGATATCTTCTTGTATATCTTTCGTGATCTCATCGATCACTACGGCAATGATTAATGCAATACTCATTTTGAATTTTATTAACTTAGCAGTAGTGAAGCAAATCTTCTGTAAAGAGAATTAATTATTCCACTAAATTGAATTATTTGCGTATATCGTACATTTTACAGGGCTATTGTAACTTTCTTTCAGAGGAGAAATTGCTTGAAGCTGTGCAAATAGGGCAGGTGTGTAAAAAATTTCTATTTATGTTATCCATAAGTCTATATTTTTTGTATGTATTGTTTTTTCAGGCAGAGTTGCTATTCAGAATATGTTTTAACAGCACTACTATTATATTTGTTCACAATATATATTCAATTTTAGCTTGCAATAAGGGATATATGCAAAGAGGTGAAAAACTTGGTGAAGGTATGCGGGAAGCCCAAAATGACAGAAGCCATCAGATTGCCTCCTGCTGAACTGTATAGGCATGTTGAAGTACGGGATTATCTTTCTTTTGGTTACTGTCTCCCGTCTAATTACTCTTTTGCATAATTCATGTTTGTAGTTGTTAAAAGATGTTGCATTTTAATGCATAACTTTTATGCATGTGTTAGGATATTTGTGGAGAGGAGTTGGTGAAGGCACTAGAAATAAAAGAGAAGATACCTAGAAGGAAGACACTCTCAACATTGGAAGATAAAGTACTAACTATATTAACTGAGCAAGGATGCATATTAAAAGATGGACTATCAATTGCTAGAGAAGGATTAGGTGATCTAATGGAAGATGAAGATGAAGATGAAGATGAGGAGGTTATTATTGATGGTGAAGTTGATGAAGGTAATCTGAATTGTGTAGATTGGTTTTTGCTTGAAAAGAACACCAGATTTTCATTTTGGTGTATCACTGTTTCCTTGCCCAACTTTTATTCTTGCCAAATAACCCCCAGAACTCATCTTTCTTCCAGTGATAACAGTCCCCTCTGCAGTTTTCCATCAAAATCAAACTCTTCCCCGTTATCTTTCTGTTACTTTGGCTTGATAACAATCCCTTGTGCAGTTTTCCACCAAAATAGAATTATTATCTATCATCTTTATGTTACTTTGGCTCGATACACATGAGTAATGAAAAGAAAAGCATCTTCTGCTTTGAAAACTAGGTGTATCATCTTGGTATTTGAGGAACATTTATAATATATTTGATAGACTAAAGAAAATGAACAGTAACTTCGAACAATGTTATCATAAATAGTACTTCTATTCAGCATAAAATGATTGCTTGTAATAAGAAAATTAGCAACCTAGTCGCAGTTGGGGAAGTTCTGATAGTATAAAATCTGAACTGTTGATTAATTTTCGTCATTTAGTCCAGATATTTGTTTGGTCTTGATTAAATCTGTGATTAGAATTGCCAAATGAATAACAGAACCGGAGGTTGTACCTCTTTATCTTTCCTTTGTGTGCTTTGTACCACACTTCTTCCATTCATTATTTTTTTTTTCTATCTCATGGACTCTTCATTTTACAAAATAGGAGAAAAAGGAGAAGAGTTTGTTCTTCAGGCTTGAGGGAAAACTACAGTGTTATTTGTTATGCTTGCAAATAAAACTTGACATCTTGTGCAACTGCCATACTTACCAGTTTTCCATGCTTGTAAAAACTAGATTAGTTAAGTTGAGGACCATATTAGCTGCAAAAATAAGGGAAAAAAGGTTCACATTTTCTTAATTGAAGCCCTAGAGTGCATCAATCAGTTGAACTAATTGCTTCAACTCAGTTTGTCTTTGTGGGAAAAGAGGGTTATACCTTTTGCACTGTGGGAATTTAGGTGTTATTTGGAGACACAAATGGTGGTTGGATTTTGCATACTATATCGTAACTTCTGCTTCTTACCCTAGCAATTCCTATTCTGGTTTAACCACACTTTCATTTCCAATGTCATCGACAGGTGATGTTCACATAAAACCAGTTCCACGCAGATCTATCCCTTTGGTAAGGCTGCTGTTCCATTTTGATTCAAATCCTATCCACTAACAATATCTTCTGTTCTTAGACATGTTTGTTCATCTAAAACATAGTTATATTCTGAAGTTGATGTGAAATTAGTCTTCAAAGAAGTGTCTTCAAAATTCTTGCGCAGAAGAATTGTGCAGGTATAAAATCTGAAAATTGTTGTGTATTATATTTATTTTCTTATCTCATTAGTGCTGTTATCGCACCTGTGAATTATGTTTTAGCTTGTGGATCTAGATTTCACTCGAGTATTAGTGACATAGTTTATTCTAGTATGATTCATGAGATATGATGCAAATATTATCTCTTCATCTAGAATTAATATTTACTGATAGTGATCCTATTTATCTATTGTTGCGACTCTAGGGTGGCAAGCGGAGTGATGGAAGAAGCCCAGTTGAGCTTCGACCAATCAACTCACAATGTGGGCCTTTACCAAGGGCTCATGGAAGTGCTCTTTTTACAAGAGGAGAGACACAAGTAAGTGCTTTAATCTTGTTTTTGGTAATTGTTATGTTATTATTTGTTATTATTCACATCCAGTATTGTTAATTCAAAATCCACGCTATAAGACCCAAGAAGAGGAAACTAATCAGATTTTATAAGCATGTATTAGAATTTGGGAGAACGATCCCTGATCTTATGCATTCTCTCCTCTCATTTATAAAATGGCAGGCACTAGCTGTTGTCACTCTTGGGGATAAACAAATGGCTCAGAGGATAGACAACCTCGAGGACTCTGTGGGAACAAAGAGATTTTATCTTCAGGTAAATTATGACTATTATTATTGTTGTTGTCGCTGCTGTTACTACTGTTTGCTTCATTACCACATCATTGTACCATCTTCGTCCATTTTGAAATTTAAAAGCTACTGCTTGGTTAATCTTATTAGAGCAGAAAGTTCCTAATTCCCAAAGGAATACCTATTAATTTATATTCCTCTGGTTGATACCATTTCCAAAGATTACTAGACCTGCCTTACTAGGTTTGCTCAGATTTTAGAATTGGGTTGCTAACAAAACTGATAAATTGCAGTACACTTTTCCTCCATCAAGTGTTGGAGAAGTGGGTCGAGTAGGGGGACCGAGTAGAAGGGAGATAGGCCATGGTACCCTCGCGGAGAGAGCTCTAGAACGTATTTTACCGCCTGACGATGAATTCCCTTACACTGTTCGTGTTGAGAGCACCATCACTGAAAGCAATGGCTCGTCAAGGTGATTATTTATTCCTTGAAGTGTGCTTTTTTTCTTTATTTGGTGTAAAGTAAAGACAAGCTATAGATTTCATCTCTGTAGTTGGATACATCTTGAGGTTTTTAGGAGAGAAAATTCAGTAATTAATTTTAACAATTTTTTATTAAGCTATAGTGAGCAGAGAATGTTTGCTTTGCTTTTAAGACTAGTTCTTAATTTTAGTTATAAAGTATTCACTGATAAATACTGATTATAACAGAGTTAGTTTTATATATTTTTTTCGTAGGATTTTAGGAAACCTCATTAACATAGCATAACCATTCGATCAAATGAGTATGGACCATCCAACACAATCTTAAGTGTACTGGAGCAGATTTTATTTCTAACGTGAACTTATTTTTGTGCTTTACCTATGTTACGCCTAAAAAGTGACACCAAACAGTGATGAGATTTGAACTCAGGACACTGACTTGTGTACCATATTAATTAACTAGTTTGCACGAAAAGTTTAATCTGATGAGGCAGTCATTTAGTATAGATTTTTTTGTTTTTGTTTTTGGGAATTAATGCCCTTAGGGCAATGTTTCTTTATCAGTATGGCGTCTGTGTGTGGAGGTTGCTTAGCCCTGTTAGATGCTGGAGTACCATTGAAGAGCTGGGTTGCAGGTATAGCAATGGGTTTAGTCTTAAATACCGAAGAAGTGGGCGGAGATGGCGAACCCCTTATTCTCTCTGATATTAGTGGCTCTGAAGATGCCTCTGGTGATATGGATCTTAAGGTGCACCCACCTCTCCTTTTACTTTGCATCTTTGTTTTTTAATACTGTGGGTGCAAGATACGCTTTTTCAAATAACATGTTACCATTTTTTGTTTATAGCATAAAATTGTATTAAATATTTAGATGTGACA
Organism: Eleocharis quinqueflora; assembly: GCA_964058865.1. Lineage (NCBI taxonomy): Eukaryota > Viridiplantae > Streptophyta > Magnoliopsida > Poales > Cyperaceae > Eleocharis > Eleocharis quinqueflora. The sequence continues at coordinate 61,396 of CAXKVX010003370.1, read as the reverse complement.
GCTGAGAAGTAGGTTCTTATGATGGAAAAGCTAGATGCTGTTAAATTTTGTTGCTTTTGCATCTTACTTTATCAAGCTCATCTTTTTTTTTTGTAGTAGAAATCTGAGAGTACTTAGATAATGCCTTACATCATCTGAACCAATTATGAACAGACTAGTTTGGGTTAATATGAAATTTATGGTGTCAACTGGCAAGTTGATCATTTTTTCGCTTGAATGTGTCAGTTCTTTTTTTCTCTCAATTATAAATTTGGATAAAGTATTGGTGAGTTATTATCAATACATGCCCGTGGGCCATGGGGTTGAACCAAGCATTTCAATACTAGGTTGCTATTACAGTACAGGACACTATGCCGATAATCTCTCTGTTTTTTAGTCTTATTGACTTTTATGTGTGTCTACCTTTTGGTTTACTAGGTTATTTGTGCTCAGTTTAATACTAGATTTTGGCACTTTTTTTAAGGTTGGTTAAGATTATGGTATTTTATTACTAATAACTTTATTTTGTTTTTATATTATCTTTCATAGCTGGCAGGTAATGAGAAGGGCATTACTGCTTTCCAAATGGATATTAAGGTCGTCTATTTATATTTTACATTCCGCCAGATACTTTTTTTTTTCCATCTTTGATGAATAAGAATATCCATGATGAAATGGTGTTACCTTAAATATTTTCCTACTCGACAGGTGGCAGGAATAACTTTATCTGTAATGGAGAAGGCACTCTTTCAAGCAAGACATGGTCGGAAAATAATTTTAAGTAGGTGTTACTGTTTTGGAAGATACTAGTTTAATTTTCTGGTGATGTTAAATTTGTTTTAGCTATTTTACAATATTTGCATTGCACCATTGCAACTACCAATTTAACCACCAGAATTTGAAACATCAGCAACTTCTCACAGCATATACATGCTTTTAACATCATAGTTTGGATGATTGCTTGTATATTATTTGGGTACCACAACATCTCCTAGCTATTAGTTAATTAGGACAGAAAAACCTGAATTTTTGTAGCTGTATCCTAAGCTCTTTAATAAGTAGCAAATGGTAGATCTTCATTAAAAAGAATAGATGACTACAGGAAGTTAAATCTCTCTGCTCCTCTGAAGCTCGTTAGTTATGGAGGTTAACTTTTTTACCTGTTGCCAGATGAAATGGCCAAGTGCTCACCCGCACCATCTATGAAGATCTCTAGATATGCTCCGCTAATCCACATCATGAAGGTCATTTTTATTATATTTGTAAAGTCTTTTTTATTGGTGGTATTTATGGCCATAATACAGGGCTTGATCATTTGCAGCGAAAACTGAACTAAAGAATTGTTCACTTTGATATTTATGGAATGGAACCCTTTGGTAATATGTTATTCATGTTGAGAACCTCAATTATCCTGTATATTTTCGTATATCGTAGATCAAACCGGAGAAAATTAATTTGATTATTGGTTCTGGTGGAAAGAAGATAAAGAGCATAATAGAGGAGGCAGGTGTCGACTCGATTGATGCTCAAGATGACGGCATTGTAAGTACCACTCACTGTACAGCTCAGTACCATTGGCCTATATACCAGATAACGGTTGGAAGAATACTTTATCAATGTGGTACTGAACTGATCTGGGCTGTCTCTCAGGTTCTATTACAACATGATAATGTTTTATTTGTGCCATTCTTTCAGGTGAAAATAACTGCAAAGGATATGTCGAGCATAGAAAAATCAAAAGAAATAATAAGTAACATCACTTTGGTGCCTAGCATTGGTGATATCTTCAGGTTTTATATTTCTCAGAACTTTTGATAATTATGACACCCACACTTCAGGCCTGATAGTGTTGTGTTGCGTTGAATCTTAGCTATTCCTCGACTAAAAGAATCAGAGGACATTCTGTATAAAATTTGTATATTCTTTCCGGATTGTGATGCTGAGCATAAAAAACAAACCAACTAATAAATGGCTACTATGGTGCCTGGCTTTGGTGACATCTTCAAGTTCCATTTTTCTCATATTTGACAAATCATGATGCCAACACAGGTTTGATAGGCATTGTACATGTCTGTTGTTTTACGTACCTAATCATAGTTCAACCCTTGACTAACATAATCTGATAAACCATTCCTATTCTGTGCTTATGACATAGGAACTGTGAAATCACGTCAATAGTACCTTATGGAGTTTTTGTGGAATTTGCACCTGGACGTGAGGTATAATTTTTCTTAATAAAGTTTTCAACAAAATGGATCTTGACTTCTCCAGGAAATAATTCCAATCTACATTGCTGGTTCAGCAATTAATTTTCCTTTATGTTTATTCATTTTTTCTTCCTGGGCAGGCTTTATGTCATATCAGTGAGCTGAGCTCAAATTGGCTGGGGAATGTTGAAGATGTAAGGAAAAGTCTGACCTACCGATTTATACTCTTAAAGACCGAACCACAAAAAAATAAGAGTTAATTTTGTGTTTTCTTTAATCTCTTATTTATAGATTGTCAAAGTTGGAGACCGTATTGATGTCAAGTTAATAGAGGTTAGTCCATATATATTATTTTACCTTTTTCATGTTTCTTTCCTTGTAGTAGGTGCACATGATTGCAGTAGGTGCACAACTGGTCGATGCCATTAAATGTGGGGTTAATCGATGATTCTTTTAAGTAGGTTCTTTGTTGTGTGATTGCTCAATCGAGGGACAATTTAGGATTAGTTTGGCTCTCAAATTGTTTTTTGTTTTGTTGGACTAAGAAAAATAATTCGACAAAACACTCGGTTCAGTTGCAACTTGTTTTGTAGCATACCAAGTGATGAGTTTGCTATATTATTTGCATATTTTCTCCAAAACATTACCTATGTCTAGTTCCGTTTTAGATAAATGAGAAGGGCCAACTACGCATGAGCCGTCGTGCCTTACTTCCGGAGTCAGAAACTGAAAATGCCACTGCCAAACAACAACAAAAACCTGCCCAACAAAGCACCCCAATGAAACAAAAAGAAAACATACCTCCGGCTAAAAAACCCTTTATTAAAAAAAATACTGCCCCTACCAACCCAAAGGACCCGGTCCCTCAACTAAAGGAGTCAAACAAGTTGAGAGAAAAGAGAGGTGATGATAAAGCACCTTCTGAGATGGTTGCCTCCAAGGACTGACTTGAGTAATTAAATCTTCTGCATTCATAATCATGTGAGGCTTGCAGCGAGTCAGAATGTCTCCATGCTTGGATTTTTGGTGGGTCTCTCTCTTTCTTTTTTTTGAAAATCTTGGCAGAAGCTGCCAAGGGTCTTCTCTCTTTCTGTCAAACACACACAGTACAGAATTTTGCGAGTAGCGAGTGCTTTTAGGGTAAAAAAGATAGGCATACTAGACACAAACAAGGTTGCACAATATCCAACTGAATAATTAAATATAAAGGTTGGCAGAATCTGTTTGTGACGAGAAAAATGAGTAGTTCATATACATGCTTGTATCTTTTCTTGTTTGCTAGTTTACTACCATTCTCAACTCATTTAACTATTCAATTACCCCTTCTATTGTTTTTGTAGAGTTGGTTAACCTGAGAGGGCTTATCTCATAGCAAATTTACAACGGGATTCGTATATAAACAACAGAGCAGGATTTTTTTTATTTTTAGAACTTCAAAAAATTGTAGGTTAGAATATTTTGCCTTATTTTTAGCAACATCCATATTTATCCATTGTTGTTCCTACAATAATCATTTTTTGTGTTGATTGTCAATTTGTTTCCAAGCCTCTAATATATTTTATACATATTTATGTTCTATCAGATTACTATATAAAAGCGTAATTTTATTATTGTTATTATTATTAATGTTATTATTATTGTTGTTGATACTATCTTACTTTGTTATATTATTATTTGTGTTGGTTTTTATAACTATGATTAAGTTTATTCTCTAGTTTATTTCAATTTGTTTGGAGGCTTTGTTATTGTTGCTGTGTTGCTAATGCTATAGGAGGGTTTTAAACTTTTAGTTCATACTAGTAATTTCAAGTTTTTTTTTGTATTGCTTCAAGTTAGTTCTACACAAAAATGAGGTACAAACTAAATAAAAAATGTGTTCAGACTAATTAAAATAGGTGTTCAGATTAGTTGTTTCAAGTTTTTTTTTGCATTGTTTTAAGTCTGTTTTGTATAGAAATGATGTGCATATTAAATAAAATAGGTGTGCATACTAATTAAGAATATATTCAAACTAATTTTTCTTATGGTCATACTAATATCTTTGGTGTTGATACTAATTCTTGTGTGTTGATATCGGTGTCTCAAGTGATGATACTAGCATCTTTGTTGTTGATATTAATTTCTTTGTTGTTGATATCGATGTCACAAATGGTGATACTATCAGATTTTGTTGTTGATACTAATTTCTTTGTTGTTGATTTTGCTACCTCAAGTGGTGATACTATCACTTTTGATGTTGATACTAATACATTTTCTGTTGATATCGTTACTTCCGTGTACTAATAATTATGTTGTTGATATTAATTCCTTTTCTCTTGTTATTGATACTATTTATAGGTTCTATTTGTAAGGTTTAATGAGACATAATCTTTCGATCTATTTTGTTTTGAGGTTTAGGGTTATTCTAAACTCTAAATTCTAAATCATGAGCTAGAGATTTGACTCTTATCATCCAGAATCACGTATGCTTAGTATTGATTTGAAATTCAAAAATAAAAATTTATTTGTCTTATGCGGTTGATAGGTCATTTGCTAAATAGTCCGATTACCAAAGTTCACAAAGGAAGTCCAGATTATTCGGAGACCTAAAAAAGCCTATCAACCCTACTCGAATTATTTTACAAATATAAAAGAAACATTTCGAAATAGACTTCACCTTAACAAAAGTAGCTCTTCCCAAAATAGTTGCATCAACCCAGAAATAACTATTCGGATTGGAACCTTCCTGGCAATTACGATTGGAACACGTCTCCACTATGTCACGTCCAACTACTCATGATTGGTATCAACAACCAACTGACAATACTAGAGTATATATACACCTCCTTACACCACGGAGGGGCATCAAGTCACAAGAATACTACGCTACACCAGAGATTCTATTACAAACTATCCCCTAGAGAAAGAGACAGTTAAACACTCCGTTTAACTATCATCCACCCAAATCCGCCTAAGACCATCTACGGGCTATCTCCCAAATAGGCCGTATCAGCGACCGTGGGGAACACACACCCAACACTCGACGACTAGATTAGGTTTCTTAATGGCATGTAAAGGATCACCAATTGAGACAGAAGTGACCGATGAAAGGAAAAGGCAGAGGGATCGGGATGTTGAGCTGTTGCAAGACGTCCGCTATGGACTTCCGACCCCGGCAGGTTTTTGGAGACCACAACCACATCCAACTATCGTGGCTCAACCCGAGGAGACTCAGATAACCCCCGATGGGCCCTCGTTGGAAGACCCGATTTCCCAAACTCCCGAAGGGGCGCCACCTCGAACACCTCTCCCTCCTGCGGGAACTCCTCTGCCAATGCCACCACCAAGTATGGCATTCTCATCCCTACCCCAAACAACACAAACTGTTAGGGGGCCGATTCCTTAGGGAGGATTGCCACAATATTCTTTCCCTCTCGAATCATACCAATGGCCCTAGTACCAACAAGTCCCCTCTTCGGGTATCCCTTCAGGTCTCCCCTGGAATTATCAGTTTGGGGGATACCCGTGGAGCGAATATTATACTCCATACAATTATCAGGGATGTTACTCCTGGTCCCAACAGTGGTCGGGTGGCCCAATGGCAGTTCCCCTACAACTTAGACCACTCGTTCTTCGGACCAGGCCGGACAATAGAAGCGCATAAATTCTCCCTAGAAATCTCACCCGAGATTTCGAGGGAGTATCCGTCGACAATAAACAAGAAGAAATCCCTCGAGAAGCCACTAGAGCCAAGGAGCCTTCAGCCCAACATGTCCCCGCAAGAACATCGCTTCCCGATCCCCCCTCCAAGGAGATCAAGTGGATGAGAATGATGATTCGGTGCAATTCCAACCCACAAGGAGGTCCGGAACTTTAACCAGCCATACATCCCCTAAGATATCCCAGGGACATGTACTGGCCATGCAGAAAAGGTTTTCCGATATGAAAGATCGACTAGAGCAAATTGATAACGATAGGGGACATCTTCAGCCTTTGAATTTTGCTTCGGGTCCGCTATCCGAGGAAATCTACACCTTCCCGATGAAGGATTTCAAGATACCTACTAACCTTGGCATATTCATCGGGGACGAGAATGAAAGGAAGGACCCGAAAGCCTTTGTGTATAGTGTCAGAGAGAAACTCCGAATATTGGAGGTAACGGATGAAGTCATTTGTCGGGTTTTTGTCACATGTCTAGTAGGAACCGCATTCAACTGGTACTCGAACCTACCCAATGGTTCCATAAAGAATTTCGAAGATTTCGCCTGAAAATTCTTGGCCAAGTTTGCTAACATTAGGCCACTCGCATCGACGTGCGATTCGCTATTTAGCATTCAACAAGGCCAGGGCGAATCAACTCGTAAGTTCGTAAGCCAATTTGTTACTGCCACCTCGGATGGTCAAAAACTATAATGAGGAAGTCGCTATCACATCTATTCGAAAAGGGCTTGTAAGTACGGGAGGACCAGGATCACTTCGCTTTGACGCACATAAAAATAACTTCTCCACCCTCCAGGAGTTTGTGAAATTCGCGTAAGGATATATCCGAGGGGAAGAAGACGCGGCTAGATCCAAACCTTATTAGAGACCTGATTCCCCCAGAAAAGACCTAAGGAAACTCGGAAATAGGTCACCTCGAAGGGAAAGGCGCAAGGGGTATAATCCCAAATATTCTTCCTACACTAAATGGGATAGGACTCAAAGAGAATTTCTCGCCTTCGCAGCTGAAAAGTTCGATCTCCCTCACCCTCTCAAGAACTCTCTGTTTGAAGTGACGGGAGAAAACAAGTACTGTGAGTTCCACAAACGATCCGGACATTCCACAAACTAATGCTTACACCTCGGGGACATATTAGAAAAACTGGTGCGACATGGGGAACTTCACCGCTACATTAACAAACAATTCTTTAAAGAACATGCACGTAACTACGAGGAAAATAAGAAACCCAAGAACTCGATACCTTGGAAAAAAGAACAATATCCCGGGAGGAGATTACGCGAGAGAAAACTTCCCGAGGGAAAGAAGGCCAACTACACCAACGATCAACTTTATCTGTGGATCGATCTCTTCGGGAGGTGATACGAAGAATGCCAGGCGAATACATCTAACCAATTTGACATATCCATCGACCTAAGAGAGGCCGGTCAAGAGACCCAAGCAAGAAGAGATCACCTATTCTGAAGAAGATTTCGGAGAGATCGTGCAGCCACATGACGATGCTATCGTATTAGAACTAAAGTTGGGAGGATACAAGGTTCGTTGGATCCTAGTTGACACGGGGAGTTCGACAGATATCCTTTATTGGCACATTTTTCAAAAGATGGGAATTAACCCCGCCAAACTACGAGAATTCAACACACCTTTATTCGGATTTACAAGAGACTCGATCCATCCGAAAGGGGTCATCACATTGCCCGTTCGGATGGGTTCGTTCCTGAGGGCCTATCTGCCAAGGTCGAGTTTTTGGTAGTAAAAATGCCTTCTGCTTACAACGCTATACTTAGAAGGAGGTCACTTAACATTTTCAGAGAGGTCGTTTCAACATCACAGCTGGCCGTCAAATTCCCGATGCCTTCTGGAATAGGCATAAAACGGGGCGCCCAGGATGAATCTCGTGAGTGTTACCAAACGACGATAAAAGGACGATTACATCAAATCTACGCACCACCCGATCAACATTCACTTATTACCAATGACTAAGTCCTAAATGATAGCCGAGGTATCTATAAACACCCGACGTAAAACCAACTGTCTTTAAGTGGTAGCCGAGGTATCTTTAAACACCCGACATAAAACCAACTGTTATCCTTATACTCCATGTGTGTTAATGAAGTGTTTTTATATATCCATATTGTTGCAACTTTTATTATTTGACTAACGAAGTAATAGGCAAAAAAAAAAAAACGAAGAAATCTCATAGGGTTAGACCCAAATAAAAGAAAACTCACGGGGTAAGATCCGAAAAATAGATAACATTAGTATGAGGGGAGAACAACCTTATACTTTCGAAAAAGAAAAAGAAACTCACGGGATAGGACCCGATTAAATAAACCTACGGGGTGAGACCCGAATAAATCAAATAAGTATACGAAAGGTTTTTTGTATACTAAACTCACAGGATAGGACCCGAATTAATACACCTACGGGGTGAGACCCGGATAAAAAAAGAGATAAAAATGATAATGATGAAGTTCAGAAAAATTATATATATTATTTCATACAAGGTTCTAGGGGGCATTCCCCCCGACAAACTGATAGGTGCATATTTAATGATATATTTGTACAAGGTTTGACCCAAAAACATATCCAATTTGTTTGAACCATGTTAATTTCAGCACTTGTTTTGTTATTAGAACGTGTTACTGCCGTATTTGCATTTTTGTGAATTTTCAGGAACTCTAAAGAGAAAAAGTTTTTGTCAAGACTCTCGCCAAGACTCTTGGCAGCAGCTCCTTGTGAAGACTGCAGTTAACTGGCCCATTATTCTCTCTGATTTTGAATGCACAAAGAAAAATAGGAAATAATTTTTTATATACAAAGGAGATATCTCATTTCTAATTGGGGGCTCTCTCACTTGCTGGATTGGCGAAAGGCACAGCAAGAAAAAGGAAAAAATATTAAAAAAAGGAAAGACACATTTTTTGGCAACTCTCTCACACCTGACGCAAGGCACATCAAGGAAAAAGGGGGCAAAAGACACTTTTGATTTTTTGGGCATCTCTAATCTTGATTTTAGATCGGACTTGAGTTTTTGGGGGACAAGTTGGCTTTGGCGCATGAAATCAAAGAGGAGCAGTGGATTTTGAAAAGAGATTGGTTCACAGATTGGTTTTGTCTTTCTTAAACCCTTTATCTTGTTTTGTTGTGATGGAATTTGAAATTGTCTCTTGTGTTCTTTGTGCCATGCTTGGCTAAACTCTTTTTCTAGGATTAGGCATGTAACAAGTTACTATGTTGTTGGTTTAGTTTAATGGATGTTGGTACTTTTATTTGATCTTTGTCTATCTTATGAATTGAATTGTTAATTGTTTGTATGGTACGAATTGATTGCATTGTAAATACCTCTCAACGAATGGCCACGTTAGATTGGTAACCAAAAGACTAATTCGACCACACGAACGGTTTTATTTCTAGGACTTGAATTAGGTATCGAAAGGTGGTAATTTGAGTCCCGATAACATAAGATAGCATAGGAATTGGTGAAGCACCGAAAGGAGAAATCGGTTCCTAAGGGAAGACCTAAACTCGTTTAGTTAATTTATCGAAGCACCGAAAGGAGAAAATAAATTACTAAAATGTGTTTAGGCTAATCATAAAACATAATGGACCTAGTTTAGGAGAATGTACCGCGAAAGCGGACGTTCGATTTGATTAGGTACGGTACGAAGCCACGAAAGTGGATAAATGCTAATATTGGATTAGAAACCCACAAAGAAATTATAAAAGTACGATGTTTGTTAAACAAAGACCAATGACCTCTAGTAATTTGTATGTCGAAATCCTAGAATCACCAAAAATATTTTAATCTCTCTCATATTTTAGTGTTCTTGTTTTAATTAATTTTAGAATTTGTTAGTTAAATTTCAAACCCAACATTTGTCGCTTAGCTAATTAAAAGAAATAAATTTGGTACTCAAGTCTCGTTCCTTGTGGATTCGACACCCGATCCCAAACTAAACGATAGGTTTGTGCGCTTGCAATCCTTCTTTTAGCGTTGTTTTAGGGTACTTTATTAGCACTTGTGGAAACACGTCAAGCTTTTTGGCGCCGTTGCCGGGGAACGGTGTACTTGATATCAAAATTTATTTTAAGTCAATTAGACTAAGCATTTTTATTTTATTTTTACTCTTCTCACCTCTTATTTTATCTTCTTGTAGGACTTTGAAAGCTGGCCGAAAGAACAAGTCGACCGGTAACAAGGTTTTACGAAAAAAGAGTCTCAAGATCTAAGTCTCAACCTCTGCCAAGAGTCGCACCGCGAGTCTCGACAGAAAAGCTGACACTCACTTCTCAATCTCTTGACAAGGATTTCAACACCGAGATGGCTCTCAACATGAATCCGGATGACCCACCTCTCGTCAATGATGATTTGAATCGACCTTTGAGAGACTTTGTCATTCCTCGAGCGAACAACATGCGAGGAGGCATTGTGGCACCCGCCATAGCGACAAATAATTTTGAGCTCAAAACTTCTCTCATTACTATGGCACAACAAAATCAATTCAGCGGACTACCTAGCGAAGACCCTCATTTACATCTTGCAATTTTTCTTGAAATTTGTAAAATATATAAGTGTAATGGTGTTAGTACTGATGCCATTAGGCTTAGGTTGTTTCCATTCTCTTTGAGGGATAGGGCTAGAGCTTGGATGCATTCTTTACCGGTCGGTTCCATCACCAATTGGGACCAATTGACCCAAGCATTTTTTACCAAATATTTTCCACCAAGTAAAACCGCTCAATTAAGAGGTCAAATTGTCAATTTTGGGCAAAAGAGCGATGAACTTTGTATGATGCTTGGGAAAGGTTTAAAGATTTGCTTAGGTTATGTCCACATCATGGTCTTGCCAAACAATATATTGTGCAAATTTTTTATGATGGACTAAAAAGTAATGATAGAAATTTTCTTGATGCTGCAGCAGGTGGTGCATTGGCAAATAAGACCGCAGAAGGAGCACATGACTTGATCGAGACAATGGCGGTGAACCAACATCATTGGTCTCCTTCCGACCGTCAATCGACAAAGAGCACTCCGGGCTTGCTTGAGGTAGACTCCTTGACTTTCATGAAGGCCAAGCTCGATGCAATTCAAAACCAAATTAGCCAATTGAGTGTCTCCAAGGTGAATCAAGTGACTCTTGCCCCTTCTTGCGAAATTTGTGGCGCTTGTGATCATACCGCACTTGAGTGCCAATTGAGTGTTCCTCAAGAGAACTTTGAAGATGTGAACATGTTGAACAATTTCAATAGGTCTCAAAACAACCCATACTCGAACTCTTATAATTCGGGTTGGAGGAATCACCCAAATTTCTCATACAAGAACAACCAAGGTTCGGTGCCCCAAAACCAAAACCGGTCTCAACAAAATTTTGTGCCAACTCAAGGTGTGCCACAACAACAAGGTTTTGCTCCAACACAATTTGAAACTCAACCATCTCAAAAATCGAACTTGGAAGCAATGATGGAACAATTCATGAACCATCAAAAGCAAGCGATGGATGAAATGAGAGAAACCTTGAAGCAACAATCCACTCAAATTAAAATGTTGGAGAATCAAGTGGCACAACAAACATCATCCTCTTCAAGGCCACTCGGCACTCTTCCGGGCGATCCCGAGCTCAATCCAAGGGAGCATTGCAAAGCCGTCACCTTGAGAAGTGATTTCGAGTATGAAAGTCCTACCGTTACGCGAAATGGTGAGCTCATTCCACCTCAAAACTCGCTGCCAAGAGTCGCAGTGGGAGTCACAGCAGCAAAGGAATCTCTAAAGGTAAGTGAAGAGGAAGCTCCAAAGGTAAGTGAGGAGGTAAGTCAACATGAGGAAGAAGAACCAAGGTATGATCCTCCCCCTTACAAGCCTCCGGTTCCTTTCCCACAAAGGTTAGTCAAGGTCAAAAAGGACAAGCAATTTGGTAAGTTTGTTGAACTTTTGAGTAAATTGCACATTAACATTCCATTTACCGAAGCTCTCACTCAAATGCCTTCATATGCTAAATTTTTGAAAGAAATCTTGTCCAACAAAATAAAAATTGAGGAGTGTGAAACCGTGGCTCTAACGGTGGATTGTAGTGCGTTACTTCTTAACCAACTACCTCGAAAGTTGAGAGACCCTGGTAGCTTTACCTTACCGTGCTCTATTGGTAATGTCAAATGCAAAAAGACCTTGTGTGACCCCGGTGCTAGTGTGAGTCTTATGCCTAAATCAATTTTTAACAAGTTAGGGATTGGAGATCTTAAGCCAACAAGAATTTCTTTGCAACTTGCCGATAGGTCCGTTAGGTTCCCAATGGGTATACTAGAAGACATACCGGTCCAAGTTGGTAAATTCTTTGTACCCGGTGATTTTTTTGTCATGGAAATGGAGGAAGATACCCAAGTCCCTATTATTTTAGGTAGGCCATTCCTTGCTACCGCCGGTGCAAATCTTGACATGAAAAATGGCATACTTTCATTGACAATAGGGGACGAAAGAATTGAGTTTAATGTCACAAAGTCTATGAAATATCCCTCTAATGATGACACTTGTTGTAGGGTTAAAGTCATGGACATCTTGGTGATGGAGACTTTCGACAAGCACACGAGCACCGATTTGCTCAAATTTGCAATTGAAAATCCGGAGCAAACGGGAGGCGATTCGAACTTTGATGAAGTAGTCAACTCTCTTGACAATGATGATGAACTTTCTGCCAAGAGTCCCGCTGCGAGTCTTGGCAGCAAGGAAAGCATAGAAGAAGGAAGCAAAGTCATAGCATCTCAATTGGAACTCAAGCCTCTACCTCCCAACCTTTGCTATGAGTTCTTGAGCCCCAACGAGACGCACTCGGTGATTGTTGGTGCACACTTGGATGCGACACAAACCGAGAGATTCTTGAACGAGCTAAAGTTGCATCGAAAGGCGATAGGTTACTCAATTAAAGATCTCAAAGGACTCAACCCCTCTCTTTGCATGCATCGAATTTTGCTAGAGGAAGATCACAAACCCTCACGAGAGCCACAAAGGAGGTTGAATCCCAATCTTAAGGAGGTTGTGAAGAAAGAGGTGATCAAGTTACTAGATGCTGGTATCATATATCCAATTTCGGATAGCAAATGGGTGAGTCTGGTACAAGTCGTTCCAAAGAAGGGAGGCATGACGGTAGTGAAGAATGAGAACAACGAGCTATTGCCAACAAGATTGGTCACGGGTTGGCGTATGTGCATTGACTACCGTAGGCTCAACCAAGCGACCTGAAAGGATCACTTTCCGCTCCCTTTCATTGATCAACTTCTTGAAAGACTTGCTAAGCACTCTTACTTTTGCTATTTAGATGGTTATTCCGGTTTCTTTCAAATACCAATACACCCACAAGACAAAAAAAAAACAACCTTTACTTGTCCTTATGGTACATTTGCATACCGTAGGATGCCTTTTGGTCTTTGTAATGCACCCGGTACCTTTCAAAGAGCTATGATGGCTATCTTTACCGATTTTATTGAAAATATCATGGAGGTTTTTATGGATGATTTTTCTGTTTATGGTACCTCTTTTGATGATTGTTTGACTAATCTCTCTAAAGTTTTGAAGCGCTGTGAAGAAGTCAATCTTGTTCTAAATTGGGAGAAATGTCATTTTATGGTGCAAGAAGGTGTAGTGTTGGGTCACTTGGTCTCATCAAGGGGATTGGAAGTCGACAAGGCAAAGGTGGAAGTTATTGAGAAGTTACCACAACCGACGAATGTCAAAGAAGTGCGAAGTTTCCTTGGTCACGTTGGGTTCTATAGGCGATTCATCAAGGATTGCTCGGGAATTGCTAAGCCTTTAACTAACTTGACCATGAAAGATGCAATTTTCGATTTTAACAAAGATTGTGTTGATGCTTTTTGTAGGTTGAGGGATGCACTCATCTCCGCACCGATCCTTCGACCTCCGGATTGGAGTCTTCCATTCGAGATCATGTGCGATGCTAGTGACTATGCCGTTGGAGCCGTCCTTGGACAAAGGATGGACAAGAAACCATATGCCATTTATTATGCAAGCAAGGTCCTAGACGAAGCACAAGCTCACTACACAACAACCGAGAAGGAACTCCTAGCCATTGTCTTTGCAATTGAGAAGTTTCGGTCATACTTGATCGGATCCAAAGTCACGGTCTATACCGATCATGCCGCTATCAAGTACCTCTTGAGCAAGAAAGATGCCAAACCACGCCTCATTCGGTGGATACTTTTGCTTCAAGAATTCGACCTCGACATTAGAGACAAGAAGGGCACGGAGAATTCGGTAGCCGATCACTTGTCACGGCTCCGAAAAAAACCAAGTGAGAAAAATGAGATGCCTATTGATGATTCATTTCTTGATGAGCACCTTTGTCAAGTGAACCAATTGGCGATCCCGTGGTATGCCGATTTTGTCAACTACCTTGCATGCGGAATCCTTCCACCCGAAATCACTTACCAACAAAAGAAAAAGTTCCTTGCCGATGTCAAGCACTACTATTGGGATGAGCCACTCCTATTTTGCCTTGGTGTAGATGGTATTTACCGTAGATGCATATCAAATGATGAGTCTCGAGCTGTTCTTCAACATTGTCACTCTTCACCTTATGGTGGACATGCCTCAACTCGAAAAACCGTGGCAAAAGTTCTCCAAGCCGGTTTCTATTGGCCCAACCTCTTCAAGGATGCACACCAATTTGTTCTCTCTTGCGACAATTGTCAAAGAACGGGCAATATCTCAAAGAGGCACGAAATGCCTCTCAACAACATTCTTGAGGTAGAAGTGTTTGACGTTTGGGGAATCGATTTCTTGGGACCTTTTCCGAGTTCGTGCAACAACAAGCACATTCTTGTTGCGGTGGATTATGTGTCTAAGTGGGTAGAAGCCATTCCGAGCCCGACCAACGATTCAAAAGTGGTGCAACGATTGTTCAAGAAGGTAATCTTTCCTCGCTTTGGCATACCAAAAGTTGTGATAAGTGATGGAGGTTCTCACTTTGTCAACCGTCAACTTAACAACCTCTTAAAGAAATACGGAGTTAACTCACAAGGTTGCAACTCTGTATCATCCCCAAACAAGTGGACAAGTGGAGGTTTCAAACCGAGAGATCAAGAACATTCTCGAAAAAACGGTGTCAAGGTTGAGAAAAGATTGGTCGCTTAAGTTGGATGATGCGTTTTGGGCGTATCGAACGGCTTACAAAACTCCTATTGGGATGACACCATACAAGATGATCTATGGCAAGCCATGTCACCTCCCGATCGAAATAGAGCATAAATCATATTGGGCGATCAAGGCCATCGACTTTGACATGAAAGCCGCGGGAGAGAAGCGAATTCTAGACCTCCATGAGTTGGAGGAACTCCGACTTGACGCGTATGAGAATGCGCGCATTTACAAGGAAAAGACAAAAGTGTGGCATGACAAACACATCGTTCAGAAAAATCTCAAGGAAGGAGATTGGGTGCTTTTGTTCAACTCTCGCCTCAAGTTATTTCCGGGCAAATTGAGATCTAGATGGTCCGGTCCTTTTCAAGTGAAGAAAGTGTTCCCATTTGGTGCAGTGGAAATTTGGAGTGAAAAAACGGGGACGTTCAAGGTCAACGGGCAAAGGCTCAAAAACTACTTCCAAGGAGAGCCAATCGGAGGAAAACAATTTCAACCTCTCTCCGACCCGATAGGCGAGACGTGAAACATGGGGTCGAGCTCAAGACCTTAAACGAGCGCTTCTTGGGAGGCAACCCAAGATTTTATTTAAATTTTGCATTTTTCTTTTTCTTTTTGCAATTTTTGTTTGATTTTCTAGCATTTTCTTTTGATTTTGCATCCTATTTATGCAATTTTTGTTTCTTTCTCTCACATTTACAATTGGTGTAGGAAGTCCATAAGAAGCAAGGAATTGGGGTGAATGAAAGTCTTGTGCTTGTTGGAGAATTGAGAGGCCAAAAATCTGACTAGGTACAAAAAGAAGGAAAAGTTTCTGCCAAGACTCTCGACAGAAAGTCTGAAAAATAAGGAGGCCAACAATTTGACTAAGTATAAGAACTGCAATGGAATACGTTCTGCCAAGACTCTCACCAAGACTCTTGACAGAAAGTCGACAAAAAAAAGGAGGCAAAAAATTTGACTAAGTACAAGAATTACGGTGGAGTACGTTCTGCCAAGACTCTTGGCAGAAAGTTTGAAGACAAGAGTCAGATTTTGGCTAAGTACAAAAAGAAGGCGGAGTATCTGCCAAGACTCTCGCCAAGACTCTTGGCAGAAAGTTCGAAAAAAAAAGGTCAGATTTGGCTAAGTGCAAAAAAAAAAAAAACTCACCCATGACCCCAGACCTAGCCGACCCCTTCTTTTCTAAACCCTTCCCTACCCCAGGACCTAACCCCCCCTTTCCCTCCCTACCCCTCTCCCACCATTACCCCACGACCTAACCCCTTTCCTCCTAAACCCGGCCACCCCTCCCCACCCCGACCTCTCCTCCTATCTCTCTGCCTCTGCCAGATCTGAGTGCATGCGCCATCTCTGTCATCATCGCTGCCGCTCCTTCCTGATACGGCTGTCTTCCTCTTCGAAAGGTACAAATCAAATTGTCAAACTTCATCTTGTTTTTCTGATTTGGTTTTGGGTTTGTGGTAGGAAATTTCGTAGTTCTTGTTTTCAGTGCTTGCTATTTGGGGAATCGGAATCAAAGTATTGGTTGTTCAAACTCTTGCTCAAACCTTACCGAACTCCTCAAACAACCAAAACCATGTCCACCCCACCAAGACCCAGGAAAATAATCACATCAAAGCGTAAGATATTTCATCCGGCAGAGACAACTGAAACCTTTCATGACCCTTTGTCCATGCGGAACAAGTTACAAGAAACAAAAATCCACATTCTCCGCAACAGGAAATTGATCCCCACCCGTTTTGTTTGTATCGACACCATCCAAACCCTTGGAATTTATGACGATGTCCGTTTTCTCCTTGCTCAAATTAACCTTTGGCAATTCGCAACCCGATCAGATAAAACCTATGAACGACCAACACTCGAGTTTCTGAGTTCCCTTGAGGTCGACAAGGAGATCACGACAATGAAGTACAGGTTGTGCAATCATGAGTTCACGACAACAGTCAAGGATCTGAACAAAATATTCGGTTTTCCAACCAAGGGCGAGGTGAAGGATCCTCACAACGAAGCGTTTCGAATGCAACTTACCGGGAAGCACGATGGCCTCAGCACGATGCACCTACAACACCCAGCCTTTCGTTACATCCAGCGGTTCCTTGCACTCTCTGTTTTGGGTCGTGGCGGAACAATATCCACAATCGCCGATGCCGAATTCTTCTTCTTCGAGTGCATGCTTACCCACCCGGAACCACGCCAACCCAACATTAGTTATTTCATGATGCGAAACTTGAGAAGGGTGGCAAACAACAATAAAGGTGGTGGCACAATCTCGATCGGTGCATTAGTCACGGTCATCGCAGAAGCACATGGTCTATCTCTCGAAGGCCTTCAGGAGCTTGATCGCGAGCCGCTTCTCAACATCCAACAACTCAAATTGTTCAGATTGATCAAGTGTGACACGGTTCAGATCAAGGGTCAAGGTGGGAAACATATCATCCATCACATCAGGCATGACGGAGCCCGTGCTCTCATGCCACTTGATACCCCTCATATCGACCCAGCTGATCCATCTACTTGGCTTCTCGATGACGAGGATGATGAAGAGAGCGACAACGAGGCCGGCCCATCTTCGCAATCTGTAGATTTCAACTCCTTTCGTGAGGAGTTAAAGGAGGTTCGGAATGACCAAGCTTTCCTCCGTGCCGGACTCGAGCGGCTAGAGGCAAATAGCAATGCAATGCGATTGGACATTTCTACCATCAAGCAAGTTGTCATCAAGTTGAGTCAGTGCTTCAATGCACCTCCTTCCACATTGATTACGTGAGCTCTCTAATTCTCTTTCTCACCTTCTCTTGTCTAATTTCTTGCATTGAGGACAATGCACACTTCTAAGCTTGGGGGGGTGTCAAGAGAATTGTATCTGCATTCATGTAGATTGCATGGTAATGTAGTGTAATTGCATGGTAATTTAGGAGCTTGGGATGAACATGTGAATTGGTCGAGATACAAGAATTTATGGGGTCATGCGGTTAATAATTTGTTTTGGCAATATAACTTCATGGACTAGTGTGTTGAAATCGAATGTTAGAATCTGTAGCGTCTAGTCCATTTTACGACTTGAATTTTGAAAATTAGGACCCAAATCGGTTGCTTAATACCACCAATAGCATATTTGACACTTTGCTTGATTTGAACTATGATTAATCTTATCGGATATACACGTTTGTCTAGGTTGCCTTGTATGTTTAGGTTACTTCAACACTTGAGAGCTCAAACAACGAATCTTGTTCCTATGACTGAATCCAGCCATAAAAAGATCCAACAAAAAAAAAAATCAATTGCAAAAACAACAAAAAATATAATAATCGAGTTGATCAATACTCCGCTAGCTTCGCTATGAGTACAAGTATGCAATATACACCTTGAACAGTCTGGGTAAATCAAGCCATTGTGTATTGTTCTAGTACTAGACAAAGACATAATCACTCGACTCAAAAAAAAAATAAAAAAATAAAAAAAAGGAATCTTGAATCTTTGTATATATTGTATTTGATCATAGGTATAGGAACCAAATGTTGAACCTAAAAGTTTTGAGTAATTCTAAACATACAATGCATCATAGCCAAGTCGTGATATTCATTCTTTTGGTCATGGGACAAATCATGAAAAGGAGATTTAGATATGTCGTTGTGAGAGAAGCTAGGGTTCAAGGTTTCGAGTTCAGTCGTTTCTTGCTCAAGAGTCGCTCGATCTAACCTAACTGCATTTCGACCCATGTCCCGTGAGGTGAAGAAGATTGCCAAACTACTATTTTAAGATTGACCCCAATTGAACCTTGATTCTATGAATCTGACAAATTCACAAGTTTTCCTTTTAGGTATGGTTCTAAACAAGATGGGTTAGTTTAATGGCCGGCCTTTGACCTTCTTTGAGTTTGATTTGCTTAGGGACAAGCAAAGTTTAAGCTTGAGGGGATTTGATAGGTGCATATTTAATGATATATTTGTACAAGGTTTGACCCAAAAACATTTCCAATTTGTTTGAACCATGTTAATTTCAGCACTTGTTTTGTTATTAGAACGTGTTACTGCCGTATTTGCATTTTTGTGAATTTTCAGGAAATCTAAAGAGAAAAAGTTTCTCTCAAGACTCTCGCTAAGACTCTTGGCAGCAGCTCCTTGTGAAGACTACAGTTAACTGGCCCATTATTCTCTCAAGAGATTGTGTTGAGTGATTGTCATATTATCTATTCCGTTTGTTCCTTTGTTCTTTGTTTTTGTTGGCTTGATGTAAGCAAGACCAACTTCGACATTGTGTGAGTAGGGTTGTGCACCACCGGTGTGTGTAAGTGAGGTCAATTCTGAAGTTGTAATTCACTTGTGTTGTCTAGTGAATCGGTTCGACCTTGTTATCGTGTAGGGGGGTTGGGAGTCCCAAAGAGTAGGATCATCAATATCCAAACTCCTTTAAAATCCTTGTCTCATTTTGGATTGCTTTGTTTGCATTTTCTAAACTCTTCTCTTTATTTTCATAATTAATTTAGTTTAGAATTTGCTTGAATTGATTGCAATTGCCCCTAGATAATTCTAGAATTGTTTAAATTAAGCCACCCAGCTCCAACAATATTTTATTATTTTCTCAGTTTTCTTCTTTGTTTGTGGCCTACTTCGTGCAAAAAATATGGACGTTATTGTTAGTCGCATCTCTAAGAAGTTGAAATGATTTTGAAACTTTCAAAAAAGTTCCAGTTAAAATTCATTTAGGGGTGCTTTTGTTAATCGCCCCCTTATTAATCCGACACAATTTTTTTCTTCCAAAACTAACGGAAAATTTTTCATAGAGGACCAAGAAACAAAGATTTTTTACAAATAGAGCCAAAGCCCCTTAAACTATCACATAAAGTTAAGAACGCAATTAATACTTGTGTTTCAAGTTTTTTTAGGAGCGCAAGTACTTTTTAGAGACGTAAGTAATATTTGCGTCTCTAAAATGTAGAAGTTGTTCTAAAATATTAATAGAAATGTACGAGAGTTGAAAAAAAAAATTAAAAAAATTTAAGTGTGCAAGTATTTATTTATGATCCTTATCTTCTGTTAAATTTTTATGATATTTTTTATCCTACATGTATAAAAATTTCCAAAACCAACATGTGGTCCTCGGTGTTCTCCAGTTACCACATACACAATTCATCTTCCTTCCCCTTCTCTCGTATTTTACATGCGTAAACACACATACACACACGATAATCCAAGGGATTTTTGATAAATTCTTATAACAAGGGTCCGTTTGGCACTCTAAGGAATAGCCTATTCTTTAGAATAGATTTGCTATTCCAAAAATTGAAAGTGCCAAACACGGTTTAGTATTTTGGTGGTATAGCTGGTTTAGCAATTGTGGAATAGACTTCGGTTTAGTATTAGTATATTTTAATAGCCGGTTTACTATTATTATTATTCATTAGTGTTATTAATATATTATTATAATATTTATTGTTATTATTATATTATTATTATAATATTATTATATTATTACATTTAATTTTATAATTATATTATTATAATAATATTATAATAATATAATTATTATATTATTATATATTATTATTATAATATATTATTATAATAATATTATTACACTATAATAATATTATTATATTTTTATAATGATATTATTATAATATTATTATATTATTATATTAATATTATATTTATTGTTATTATTATTTTATAATAATATAATAATATTATATAATAATATTATTTTTATAATATAATTATTATATTATTATATATTATTATAATATTATTATAATAATATTATTACACTATAATAATATTATTATATTTATTATTATTATAATATTAAAATATTATTATTACAATAATATTATAATAATATAATATTATAATATTATTATGTTATAATAATATAATTATATTATTATATTTATTGTTATTATTATTTAATAATAATATAATAATATTATTATTATAATATAATAATTATAATTATATTATTATAATATAATTATATTATTATAATAATATTATTATATTATTAGTCTTAATATCACCCTTCAACTATTCTATTTCAAATCACAAGTGTCAAACAATATTGAATAGTCTATTCTACCACTCTTCTAAAATCACATTATTCTAACTCTATTCTACATTTTTAGCTATCTAGCTCTATTTCTTAAAATGCCAACCGGACCTAAGTGATTAGACGAAATTCAAATCTGAGGATCTCGTTTGCAGTTGAATTTGTATCCTGCGTTTGTTTTTGAGGTTTTAGCTCTAATGGCGAGGATCGCATCCCAATTCCCAAGGAGGCATTGGTTTGCCTTTTAACTGTGATTTCTCTTCTCAATTGGTGGGTATTCGTATGAGGAAGTTCGCGGAGAACCCGATCGTGATCTCGAATGGATGCTGTACTAGAGGGGTGAGGGTCGGTGGTAAACGGGGGATTGGAGCAGTTGGAAAGAAGAAGTCCAGTGGAGGATCTCGAGCTGAAGAAGTAGAAAGGTTTGATCAAGAGCTAACGGATGAGGTCCTAGAAGAAGCATCCGGCATCCGGCATCCGATGAGTTCTCTTCTTTCAGAGGCTTGGTTCTGGATCTCTCTTATTACTTATAGGTTAATTCATTTATATTTGTACCTTATACTTGAACATACTACTCTAGTCTAGCACTTGACTAAATGAACAGAAAAGAAAGGAATTTAAATTTCTAGTACTTAATTGAGGTATGAGGGGACGGAACTGATAATGACTGGCCTATGAATATTGTCTGTTGGAAACGTGCGATCTGTCTTGAATTTATGGAGAAGGTTAGATTAGTTTTCCTTAAAGGAAAATATATCATTTAAAAAATTAGGAGGATTCCTATGCACCAACATCTTGGTGCCACGAGTTGCCACAACCGCTCTTTTTATGTGTTTGAAGTTTCAAAATCCGAATGATGAATCCAACATGTTGATCTTGTTCCCCTTCACAAGGAATGTATCCGCATTAAACAGAACCACTTTTAGAAATTATTGAATAGGAATCATTGAATTTTCTGATACAACCCGAGATTGGTAATTTATAAAATAAATGAATCAAGTTACTGCATTACATAAATTTAGTACCTTTCTTGTAGGCCTCTTGCTCTTTGTACAAAACATATTAAAAAAGTTATGAAATTTTACGTAGATGAAATGTCTGAGAAGAAGCATAACCAACTGTTGGTTCATCATTTGGGTTTGAATTTCGAAATGTACAAGCAGGTGGCGACAACTTGTTGGCACCAGAATCCGCTTAAAAAGTCTAAAATGTATGTTTTACTAGCTTTACAGTATGCTTATATGATCTATCCTTTTTTTATGGTTTCTTTCCTACATTTTCCAGGCTGATGTATTGGAGTATTATGACCAAACAGTTTCATCTCCTAGTGGATCTTTTTACATGTTCTGAGAGTAGGAACCTTTTATCTTTATTTAGTTATTGCATGATCTCTTAGTCCTTTTAATCTAATTTTTCTTTTGCAAGTAAGACAATATTTCGGCGAAGAACTTTTATTATATACTACCTTTACAGATTCCAACATTGCTTCAAGTTGCAAAAAGAAGAAGGGTTAAACAAGTTGTTAGTAGGAAAAACGTACTCTTCAGAGATTCTTACACTTGTCAGTAAGTGCCAGTTATGGAAATAACAACTGCTTATAGAAAGAAGAAAACTCTCTCGCGATGGCCCTAAGAAGAAAAAGATTCCAACAGAAACCCTAGGCGGGGAGGCCACCGCTGGCCTCCCCCGCCACCCTCTCGTTCTCTCTTCTCGTTTTCCTTCTCATTCTTTTCTTTACTGTTGAACCAAAAACTGCCACCTCTTCTCTCCACCACTGCACATCTCCGACCCCACCTCAAATCTGTTCCCGTCTCTGACCTCGCCTCGATTTCGCCGCCGCCACCTCAGACACGTCTATACTACCTCTGTCACTCCTCTGCATGTCTGTCCCTGCCACCTCCCCGCTTCAGCCACCTTAGCCCAAGAAAGAGAACCAGGCTGCAAAGGAAGAAGGGGAGAGAAATCGTTGTGCGGTTTCTCCCAGTAGTTGTCCCTCATTCCGATGCAACCTCGTTTTTCTCTCTTTTGCCTCTGCCGTGAAGGAATGGAGGAGGGAAATCGCACCACGATTTCTCCCAGTAACCGCCTCTTGCTCCGACTCTGCCTCAACTCCAACCTAGTCCATTTTCGTCACCTACCATCACCTAAGCCCTAGCCGGAGAGAAAAATTGCAAGCTGAAACTAATGCGCCTTCATCACTCTTTAACTTGTGAGTTAGATAACTCATAGTTGTGATGAATGCGTGTTTGTTGTTGTTTTTGGATGTTGGATGTAATTGTATTTTATCAATACAATTTAACTTGGCAGCTTGCTTATATTTAGTTCATCTATCCATAGGCTATGTGCTCTCCTTTGATGTTAAATTTCCATTTATTTATTAGAACTGGAGAACTTTGACGGAGCGAAAAATAATGTGTTATTTTTTGGTTAAATTGAAACTGATAAGTACATAATTGAGGTGCAAGTAAGAGGGGAATAAAATACAGTATTAATTTTTCAGTGAATACTTGCAACTCAGCCAATTTAAGGAACTTTTCCCAGATAAAACTAATGAATCAATTAACTAATAAGTCCTTGTGAGGATAAGCTAAGCACAGAATGGTATAAAACTAAACTTATTGACAGGTTGATTTGCAGAATTAGGGTCCAATTGGGTTAAAGATAGCATGTATTTACTCCAATTGGGTTGCAACATGTACGTATTGTTCTGCGCATGAGAACATGACAATCGACCATGTGATACCAACTTCGCGAGGGCGAATGGGCTTGGGAAAATCTGGTACAACCCTTTCTATCACTGTAACTTGTTGTTTTGAGATTAGAAATGTTATGTCCACTATAACTGAAATTGCAAAAATAATAATAATAATAAAATTGGAAGTGACTTCCACATTTAGATGAAAGCTTCACAATCTTCTGTGTTCTTGCATATGCCAATACTTCAACATCTAAATATACTTTGTGTTTAAGGAAAAACACAATGAAAGCTCCACAACGCAAATCAAAGCGATACTTTACCAGGGTGGTAGCGGTCCTTCCAGGTTCATACTGTTAAATGGCCAGTTTCCCAAAATGAACTGGGTTTTAAACCTCGGTTTTAGTCCATGAATTTCATCTGATACCTCTCCTGAAAAGTTCCCTTTTTGTCTTATCTTGTTCATTGTCCCAAGTAAAATATATATTTTTTTGTACAAAATCGTTTGCTTCAGGTGGCAGCATGTGAAAGATGCAACTCAAGAAAAGGGCAGAAAACCCTGGAGGAAGCAAATATGAAATTGCTCAGACCTCCAAAGGTAGCCATAAAATTATTATTTTCCTTTTAGAAAAGGATAGTACTCAGTACCTGCAAGTTGTAAGGTAGCACAGACCAGTACAGATGAATATAATTTGAGATAGTAAAAAAGGCAAGTGACAAGTCAACAAATTAAATAGAAAACGTTTAATTCGTTATTGATCTTACACTGGTAAATACTTGATCTTACTTGTATAATTCATTATTGATGCTTCTATTGATTACTTATGTGGATTTTGGTTTGAATATGGCAGTACTGGAGATGTTTTTTGTCGGTACCAGATATATTAGCAGTTGTAGCAAGCTCCCTACCAGTAACAGCATTTATTTTGGTGTCTCTTGTGTATAATAACTGAAGCGAAGTAGTTGGTTTAGTTAGATATGATAGGCATGGTACAACAAACTGATATGTAAAGATCATGACATAGTGGCAATACCTCTGAGGCTCCCAGCTATTAAGATGCTTAGGTCAAGGAAAGGTGTCCCTGACGAGTGGGCTGGGTACCTAGGAAAACCCAAGTATACCTTTTGATCTTTGTAAAAAGCCACTAATTCATCTGCGATGTGTAGACAAATGAATGCTCACCGACTGCTTGCCGGAAGTTATTAAACAGATAGTATGTAAACACTTGTAAATAAAAGAAAATTCAGCATCCAATTGTTCTTTTGTTACATTTATTCGGGCACTGTAGAGAAGTTGGAATCTACCAGTTGAAGCATTAACAACTAACAGGCTCGCTGATAGAAAGCTGTTTGTACACCTCTATCTATATGATAACCTCGTTGTCAATTTTTAATAGCAAAGGAAACAAAATAGTTTAAAGAATAGTTATTTTTAAGAAGTGCGAGCGAGCAAGAGAGATCATGTATAGCATAGTATCTTCGCAATACCTCATTATCACATGCAATAAGTGCCAAACTCGTTCACTCATGAGTCATGACATACCGAATCTTATTGGATGCAAGGATGTATCAACATCATTCAATACAGATTTTTCTTTCGTTTGGGAAAGATATTCTATATATTTTAAGACTTGTATGTGAAACAAGTCAATTATGCGTTAAATCAAATTAGACAATTTTGTAGACAATAAAAATCACTGAACCACATCCATATTGCACAATCAGAAACAAGAACTGAAGAACACAATGCATTTCTTCAATTGGCATTAGCACAAACACCTCAGGACATACAAGAAAACTCAAAATTTTACTCCTCACAAAAGCTACTAAAACATATCCCCATCCTTGCAGGCACTAGATCTGATACAAACAAACACCATTACACAAAACGCCACTAAGGAACTAATTGAGGCAAATACAAATCCTGGAAACGAAAAGCTATCCTCATAGAGAGGAGGATGGACAAAAGAACTACTACTAGATACTACTTATCTCTAAGCATTAAAACCAACAAATAACAATATTAAAACAAAATATATAAAATGGACCTATTGAAAATTGCTAACTAGCCTCAAAAACTACCAATCTAGCAACCATTGGCAACAACTTTAGCAAAGGGCAACATCTCTGGCATAGGCTTTTTGGCATCTTTTGATGGCTTCATATTTTCTTTGAGTACATTTTGTTCTCCATTTTCAACCTGGGCAGACACAGAATCTAATATTGACGGGTACTGAGAAAGAGATTTAATGTTTGCAGCATCCTTCTCATTTCTTTCTCCATCAGGTAGGACCTATGATATTGAATAGGGGTAAAACTGTTAGTGTTCAAGTTGCTTTCTTTCTAAGCTGAAGACAAACATTTTCCCTGAAATTGAATTTGGGCATTGAGACGCAATTTTTCTAGCAATATTAGTACAAAAAAACCCAAAATTATTCAAATTAATCTCACTTAAAGATGCAAAAAAGTAAGTTAGAAAATCAAGAGCATTAGCACGATCTCTTTTAGTGTAAAATGTCTCATTCAGAGGTTCTCCAAACCAAATTAGGCTCATGTGACTAAAAATCTGTAAATTAATCTCACTTAACCACAACTTGTTTGGGACTAAAGGTTTTGTTGTTGTTTTTGTAATCTCACTCAACCACACATACACTGCAAGTTAGAAAACTATGAGTCTTCAGGTGATATGAACTAAAATATATGCAATATGTACCAAAATATCAAATGTACCTTGTTAAGCTGTTGTTGCTTAGCCTTTCTATCACGCATGATTTTCTCACGGGTATCATAGAAGGGAAAATCTTCTAAAATAGAAGTTTTGTTGACATGGTTCTTGAATAATTTTAACATCTCAATTCCTTGCTCTAACTTCACCTAAAAGCCAGAACTCTTATAATCAATTATCCAGTAACTAAAGCTCTCAAGTAGCCAACTAAGCCTCAATTTAACGAACTTTATCTTTGATTTCCCTTCCAATTGAGAAACATACAATGCAAATAGTAACAAATAAAACAACAAAAAAGACTACTCTCACCTCCTGAGTATCTCTGCTGTTAGTAACAGGCTTGTTCTCATTATTCTCAAGGATAATGTGCTTAAGTATGTTATTAGGAACATCTTTAACTATATGCCATTTCAGAGGGAAGCAACCGCTCCACTTATCTTGTTGCCAATACTCTAAGGTCTTGTTAAAATCGACAGGGCCCACCATTTCTGCCACCCCCACGAACTGCCCACTTGTGTTGACCTAAATTTAATAGAAGACAAAAAAGACAGAAAAGACCAGCATTGTTAAAGTTGAAAACAACAATTTTTTCCATCTTTTGTGATCTACTGATAGGTCTGGATAGACAAACTAAAGAAAAACTGCACCATACTTTTAATAATATCACAGACTTCTAGAACTCAGAATATTCAACAACTCCCAGCATATTTATAAATATAGCTCAAAAATACATAATTTAGTCAACCTGATGTAAACTAGCTACCAGTATTTTTCCATATTAAATCAACAAAAAGCTTTTTATTAGCACTGATATACAAATAAATATTAAACCCAAATCTAAATCGTGTTCACTTAATTCAAATCAATCAAAATAGGCAAAAAGACATTAAATCGCTAAAAAAATTTGACCAAAATTGTTAATATTGATGAAGTGCAAACTTTCTGCCATATAATTCTTAAAGATTAAAGTTGCTCATTAAATAGGAGATAATAAGTGTGTGTGGAAGCACACGCGTGTTTCTGTGCTGTTCGCATACTAACCGAAAAGAAAAGGAACAACGGGCAGCTGACAGCCTTCTCTTTGGCCTCTTTGTAGGCTGCATCAAGTTTCTTATTTCCATTAGGTGTGCTGGCCCAAACACTGTACTTCACACTCTTATGTACATCGTCTTCGCTATATGACTTTATCACAAAAAACTTTGCATCCACACAAGTGTCTGCAAAATCCTCCTTGTTGTAGCAATCCTTCTCAGCTGGAAGAGCAGATCCAACTTCAGTACACCCAGTCACAGACACACCAGAAGTTTGGATTTTGGGCCTGGCAGTCCTAGGCCCACGATTGAGCTCACTAAGCCCATCAAAGTTCTCATTGCCAAAGAAATTGAAACCATTTCCCCGGCCCTTGGGCTTCTGCTTGTTATTAATGCCCATTATCTGGCCCCATCTGCCCACCATCCCAGACCCATAAAGGTTGGAGCTGAACCCAAGGCTTGGTTGGAGGGTATTGTTGGTATAGAGGCCCATGCCATTGTTTGGATACATCCTGTTCATGTACCCTGGAGTTGTTGGTCTAGGTGAAGGCTGAAGAAATATAACAATATTTTGTTAGACGCAAATGTTTAAATGTTGACATGATCAAAATTATATTCAAATATGTTTCTTATATCAGCTATTGCCAATGTGCTAAAATTACTAAATGGTCACCCTCCCCAACCCCCCCGGGCCCACCCCATCCCCGGCATCTTCTTTCCAAACACACCCATAACCTGAAGAGAAATTCGCGGACTTACAGTGTAATGAGGAATAGTATGAAGATTTTGATTCCTTCCCTGCCACTTTGTGTTACCACTTAACCCAGTGGTAGAACCATTACTAGTCACAGCAGGCGCATTTTGCTTCTCGGAGAAAATATTTCCCTTGGACCATGGTGCTTTCTTCCCCACCCATGTTTGGTTCTGATAGCTTGAGGAAGCAATCCCATTGGCTGAGGTAACTTTTGCATAAGAACCCTTTGTCATATTCTTATTTCCATTCATGCTATTAGTCCCAGGCTTGGATGCATCAGCAGAAAGAGTGGAAGTGTCTGAAACCTGAGAGGTGGATAGACCCTGAGTGGAGGTATTGTTTTTCTTGGTGTATGTAGCTTTCTTGGGAATCTGTGGTTGGTAGAATGAACCAGGATACTGATACTGTTGGGTTCCATAATAGGAGCCATCATGACCCAGTGAAGGAGCAGGTGATCCAGGTGATGGATAAGGGGCGTAAGAGGCATAACCATACCCATTGTGGTACATATCTCCGTATAGTCCCTGAAAAGCAAGTAAATAGTGAATTAGAAATGATTCTCAAAACAGGACCGATCAAATCAAATAATCATATTCAACAGAACCATATTTAACTTTAATTAAATTAATATATTGAGGCCCAATCAAGCCATTTAAAGGTTTTGGTCAAACAAAAGCTAATAGTCAAACCATGGAACTACTAATATTGAAGCCAATGTTCGGGAAGCAACATTTGAACTCAAAACCAAAAACAAAACAAAAAACTATAGTTTGACTTACCGGTGAAGATAGATCTCCATCGCTCCACATGTTTCCTGAACCACCATACACTGAATATCCAGAAAGAAAAAAAAAACAAAAAGACAAATTGGAATTACCCAAACAATTTGTCAATGAATAAAGAAGGAAAGGAAATGACAAATAGAAACAAATGGAACTCACTCCCATAGTAATAAGTTGCAGCAGGATAACCTCCTGGTACATAATACATGCTTGAATCCGCAGGCTCCTGGGTAGAAGGTGTCAAAGACCGGTCAGCTGGTACTGGTGGAGCTCGTATAGAGCTGCCTTTGCTTGTAACAGCCGGCTGTTTAGCCAAGAGGAGATGGGATTTAGAAAAGAGAATCCCCCTATGATTAGCTGAGAAGAAATAAATTTTGTAGAAAGATGGAGGATGTGTTTCTTGCCTTATCAACTACAGCTGAAGATTCGCTCTCCTGGTTTTTAGTGTCCAATGTCAGGTTTTGTAGCAGATCAACAGCTTCTGTGGTAAGATGGTTAAGGTAAATCTACAATATGCAACTTATGTAACAATAGAACTAGTAAAGATTTCAGATCTTTCAATACTAAATCATGCTCCAGCACCGACAAGCAACTATTACCAAAAGCAATGAAGTACTTTTATAAGAGATAAAAGATGCAGATAAGGCAACTCTATCAGGGAGATCAAATAGGAAAACGATAATAGTAAAAACATCCTAAAGGTAGTCCCTCGAGAAATAGATCAATGTGATATAGCTCAATAGCTAACAACACGAGATCTGGCAATCTCTAGCAAAAACCGAGTATTAAAAGAAAGCTCTAAAACCCTAACAAAACTCTGATCTGATCCAAGTAGCTCTTAAAAAAGGATACGATCTGAAGGAGTAATAGTCGCCATGGTTAGATCTCGCGAGAGAGTAGACGAGCTTCGATTGGATAGATGAATCCGGGTCAAAAGGAGTCGCGAGAGCGTAAAGGAGAGAGAAAAACCCTAGGAGTGAAAATGGCAGGGAGGGAGGGGGTGAACAAATTACGCGCCGCCACTTGAAAGAAGAGAGAGAGAGAGAGAGAGAGAAGGAGCTGTAAAATAAAAGAGCGCTCTGGTCACGGACAAATGGTGATTCAAAAATTAGCACACTCCACACTGACACGGCTCTCATATTTCCACCGATCGGATGTGGTCTGAGTTCATACGACTTTTTATGTGGCAATAATTCTCGAAAGATGTATTAGTATTAGTTTTAGTTTTACCGGTGGGGTCGGCATGTCAGTCAGGATATTTGCAGCGTGATTGTCGGGACTCGGGAGAAAGCTAGTAGGTTGTTGCAGTGAGGTTGTTGGTAATGGTACCCAATTCAAATTGGCTTAGCAGTGCGTTCTATTGTTACGCATATGCATGTCACCTTGCATTTATTCATCTCTTTTAGAATGCATCCATTTGTATTATCATCTCTATTATTGTATTGTATTGTATTGTATGACTTGTTTTGAATTCAAATCTCTTTAATGGTTCATGTTTCACTCATTCTTTTAGTGATATAACAAAAATTATTCGCGATGATTGTCACATGGAGTTTCAAAACTTATCGAAACGTATCAAAGATCGAATTCGTCAATCAAAGTGAAATATAATAATCGGATACGTCTCCGATATAGTGCGATAAGGTACCGTGAAGTATCCGGATAGCATAGGTTGTTATTGAGTGACATTTGAACAATTGCCATGTTATTAAGTGACATTTAGACAAATTTTTCTTCTTATTATTATTATAGTTAATATATCATCCCCCCACTTCCTGTCCCCCTCTCGCGTCCCCCGTACGCGACAATCAGTTACGTGATACAGTATAAAGACTTGTAACATTTAATATAAAGACTTTCATGTTAAAATGGAGACTGCCAAATAAAGTATTATGTGTACATTCCCTGAGAAATGAAGATTGCCAAAAGTATAAAGACTTCGAATGTTAATTATAAAGACTTACATGATACAGTATTGATTGCAGTATATAATTAACAAGGAAATTACAAATAAATACTGCATGTCTTGAGAAATAAAAACTTGACACTCAATATTTATTATAATGAATCAAGTCCAATAGTATAAAGATTACTAGATTTGAGTATAAAGACTTACATTCAGTATATAAAGACTACTTTCGTTTATGGAGGACGTGTAAGGGGGGACAGTTAGTCGCTTCCTTATTATTATTATTATTATTATTTTATATTATTTTATATTATTTTATATTATTTATTTTCTTATTTTTATTATCATAATTATTAACATTTTTACTATTTTAACTACTATTTTATTATCATAACAACATTCTCTCTTTCAAATAATTAAAAATTTCAATCATTTACCCACTCATTCAAAATGACTTCCTTTTTATAATCTGAATTGCACTTTTCATCATCTTTCTTTGATTTGCAAAACAGACCAAAAAATTGCAACATTATTGGACTAAGAATATTCATAGGACTCCAAACGAATCGAACTCGAACAAACTAGTATGAGTTCGAGTTTGATTCGATATCTATTTCAATCTAGTTTGATTCGAATTTGATAGGTAGTTTCGAACAAAAATGTTTGTTCAAAATTCAATTCGATATAATTTCAAACAGTTCTATTCATTCAATTTTTGGTTCGAAATTATTTTTTATTATACAATTTCAAACAGTTTGATTCCAATATAGGACGAAAAGTAAGTCTCGTTGGAATCATACTGATATGATACTTCAAGCTTGTGCCAAACTAAAAAGTTAACTTATTTAACTCTTTACAACTAACAGTTCAAGCTTGTGCCACACCTAATACAACAGTTAATGCCATAACCAACCACAAACTCCTGCCAGGATCTCAATAGAAAGTAAATACTAAATACAGATCCAAATCACAAACTCCTGCATGCCAGGATCACAATAACAGATAAACAATTGGCAATAACAACAGTATCACAAACAATAGCACGTAAGCAATAACAAGATCACAAAAGTATCACAAACAATTGACAATAACAACATCAAAGTGTACCAGAATTTGACAGAACCCAAAACATACAAATTGACTTACATTTTAGCACAAACAGACCATGTTTTAATCATCAGCCTTTTCTGTTGGAATATGTACCTCAACTTCAAGGTTCTCTTCAGTTTTGGTCGCTTGATGAAAATTATAAAATGAAATAGTGAAATAAATTAGTATAAAAATAAAAGATCATTTAATTTTCAAATAAACATATAAATTCAATAGCTTACTTTTAAGGTGTGCAATGTAGCATTTGAGCTCGCTCTTATCCTGTCACACACCCAGGAAATATAACAATCTTAGTGGTGATATTAAGGATTTAAGGCAATTAATGCAGAAAATCTGATTCAAAAAATTTCGATTTTTCATGATATATCTTGATGATTTTCAAGTAAATTCATAAAAAATTTCAGAGAAACAAGGTCTTTATTATATTCTCTGATGTTACTGAAATTTTGGTGATTTTACAAAAAAAATTCGGATTTTAAAGGGCTTTTTACAGAGTGTTATTTAATCTGGAAAAATAAAGATAAATGGCTGATTTCAAAAGAAAATACGAATTAAAATTTATTTTTCTGAAAAATAAATTTTGGTAAAATTTAATAAAGTTTCGAAATCAGTCCATTAAATTTTTAATGCATTAATTGATATTTTATTATACCAGAAATATCACCATTAAAATAGGAAATGCAATTAAGGATATTTAAATTGCATTAAAGTATGGTTAAATTATAGAATTTCAAAAGGGAAATTTTAGAAATTCTAAAAGATCAGTAGATTAAAATTATAAGTATGGTATTGGTGTAAAAATTATTTACCAAAATCTTGATCTGTTCATCAAATTCTTTTTTGCAAAAACAGACCCAACCGTTATATAACGGTTAGATATCGTTAGAACGGTTTAGTGAAAAGTTGCGTATATTGGCCAGAACAGCAAGGACTGGAACACACCGTTATACAATGGTTGGATAGCATTATAACGGTTAGGTTTGAGTTATCAAGAATTTTGCAAAATCTGAAAAGGTCTGAACAAACCGTTATAACGATTTGCTCTGTGGGTACAGACTTACACTTTTCTTGAAATTCTCAAAAGGGCAGAAGCAATCGTTATACAACGGTTGACAACCGTTGTAACGCTTGTATACAATTTTAAAAATTCAGAAATTCGTAAAAAGGTCCAGATTGAACTGTTATACAACGGTTGACAACTGTTATAACGGCTGTATACGAATTTCAAAAATTAAAGGTTGTAAATGAGACCAGATTAAATCATTATATAATGGTTTCATATCGTTATAACGGTTAAAGATAATTTTCTTTTTTCTGAACATGTATACAAATCTAAGAAGTTCCAGAGTGAACCGTTATATAACGGTTTAAACCGTTATATAACGATTACATCTAAAGGTACAAATTTTAGTATTTTGTTCAGTAATTCAAGGAACCAAAACAAACTGTTATGTAATAGTTACAACCGTTATAACGGTTTGGACTGTCCAGTACATAATTTGCTAATTCTGAAAGGTTGTATTGTGAACCAAAATACCTGACCAATTATTTTAATTTAGTGGTCTGTTTAAGGAATAATTTTGAATGATAATAGAATTATTAAAGTATATCTTAGTAAATAAATGATTATGATATCATCTAGCCAAAATGAGCTCTCATATCAAATGACTATTTATGTTCTAATTTATAAAAGGTTATATATGTGTTATATGTAAGTACTGGATCGGCCCAAAGGAATGACAGTACTTAGCTGAATCATATATAAATGATTAGTGGTAAATAATTGGTTGATAATTATAAGGTTAATATGTAATTAGTACATCGGCCCAAAGGAAGGTGACCAATTGGCATATAAGGAATTATAATATTTTATTTACTACGCCTAGTTGTTGGACAATATTAACTGACTCCAAAGAGCACTTAGTATTGGAAAATGATTAGTAGATGGAGTGTTCTAATTATGATTTAATTTTATTATTAAAGTTATTTTAAATGTGATGCTTGTTCTTTGAAATTTTTTCCAGCAAATATTGCTAGCATTAAGGATATTCCGACTCTCAATGGTTCTAACTATAAGGAATAAAAAGATCAATTGGAAATTGTTCTTGATCTTGTGACCTAGACATTGCGTTACAGGCAGACATGCCAGCGGATAACTCCAGACAGTACTGAGGATGAAAAAAATGGATATGTCCTGCTGGTTAAGGTCAAAAGACTATTCCTGAGGCTTTCAGGGGAGACGTTTCTGACACCACTACAGCTAAGGAATTCTTAGCTGATATTGAGCATAGATTTGTAAAGAATGAGAAAACCAAGATGGATAATGTCTTAAAGAAATTCTGCTCAAAACAATATTCTGGTAATGGTAACATAAGGGTGTACATCCTAGAGATGACTCATATGGTTTCAAAGTTGAGGGCCATGAAACTAGACGTGTCGGATGACATGTTGGTTGTCATGATCCTTAACTTGTTACCTCCTAAGTTTGGACACTTTCTTGTGAGCTATAACTGTCAAAAGGAAAAATGGACAGTTAATGAGCTCATATCTCATTGTGTTCAAGTGGAGGAAAGGCTGAAGAATGAAACTATGGAATGTGCAAATGTTGCCACTACTTCTAAGAAAAAGGGGAATAAGAAATACAAAGCTGCGGATAAGGTTAAGGATAAGGGACAAAATAAACAAAAGGATGCCAAGGGTAAACAGTCGGCTGCCGCAAAGGGGTCGGAAGTATGTTACTTTTGCAAATGAAAGGGACATTACAAGAGGGAATGTACAAACTACCAAGCTTGGTTAACCAAGAAGGAAAAGAAATGTACATTTTACTCTTTAGTTTGTTCTGAAGTTAATACTGTTTCAGTACCTAGACACTTGGTGGATCGATTCTCGTGCCACCACTCACGTTTCTGTGTCTATGCAGGGATGCCTGAGTCATCGAAGGCCAAGTGATGTTGAAAAACACATATACTCAGGGGATGGCAATAGGGCGGAAGTTGAAGCTATTGGACATTTTAAGCTTTTACTAAATTATGGTTTTTATTTGGATTTGTATGAGAAATTTGTAGTACCGTCGTTTCGGCGGAACTTAATTTTTGTTTCTAGTTTAGACAAGAATGATTTTTCTTGCATGTTTGAAAACAGAAATTTCAGGTTGTTTCATGAATCTAAATTGGTTGAATTTGGAAAAATGTCCGAATATGATAAGCTTTATGCTTTAAGGGTTGTTGCTTCGACTAATGAATCCTTGCATACTAGTACTCGGAATGTTAAACATAAATTAACTCACAAGAATTCAAGTGATTTAGGCATAGATGACTAGGTCATATTTCTCGCAAGAGATTGGAACGTCTTGTCAAAAATGAAATTCTTGATCCTTTAGACATGTCGAATTTTGATCCGTGTGTACAATATGCTAAAGGAAAACAAACAAAGTCCGAAAGTATGAAGCTAAACGTGCAACAGATGCATTGGAACTAATTCACACGGATATTTGTGGACCATTTCATACAGCTACTAGAAATGGACACACTTATTTTATTAGTTTCGTTAATGATTATACACGTACGTTATGGCTACATATATTTAATTAAAGAGAAAGCGCAAGCTTTGGATATGTTCAAATCCTTCAAAACTGAGGTTGAGTTACAACTCGATAAAAGGATTAAACAAGTCAAATCGGACCGTGAAGGTGAATACTACGATCGATATGACGGTTCAGGTGAACAATGTCCAGGGCCATTTGCTAAGTTCTTAGAGGAAAATGGGATTGTGCCACAATATACATGCCAGGTTCGCCTGCCATGAACGAGGTTGCAGAAAGACGTAATCATACAATAATGGAAATAGTGCGTAGTATACTTAGTCACACTACTTTACCATTGTTTCTTTGGGGTGAAGCGCTTAAAGCCGCAACTTACATTCTCAATCGTGTACCAACTAAGACAGCCAATAAAACTCCATATGAGTTGTGGACTGGGCGTAAACCTAGTTTACAACATTTCAGGATATGGGGTAGTCCAGCTGAGGCTATACCTTATAGGCCAAATGAAAGGAAACTGGATGAAAGGACAGTTAGTTATTGTTTTGTTGGGTATGCAGAAAGGTCACGTGGGTACGAGTTTTATAATCCTACTAATAGAACTATATTCGAGACAAATACAGTTAAGTTCTTTGAGGATATTTCGGTTTCAGGAGAGAATAATATGCATCAGTCTATTAAATTTAGATGATGATCAATCAGATGAAACAGATATGCAAATAGAACCAGTGGTTGGTGAGATTGCACAAGGTTCACATACATCTGATGATTCATTGCTGCACATAGGTAGTCCTAGTCGGGTTGTACATGAAACTATACAAGCCGAAGAAGATGACATACAAGATGTGCAAGAAATTGTGCAGAACGATAAGGACGTGCAAGTATAGGATGATGCAATTGAGGAACCTTCCATACCTCAAGAACCTGTGCCTTTAAGAAAATCCACTCGCATAAGAAGAAATGCTATATCAAGTGATTATGTAGTGTATCTTCAAGAGCATGAATTTGACATTGGTATGATCGAAAAAGATCCTGAAAATATCCATCAAGCAGTTAATTGTCAAAAATTCAGAAAAGTGGATTGAAGCTATGAATGATGAAATAAAGTCTTTGTATGACAACAAGGTTTGGGATATTATTCCATTACCTAAGGGTGCGAAGGTTGTTGGTTGTAAATGGATATTTTAAACCAAGCAGAATTCGAATGGTAATGTGGAACGATACAAAGCACGACTTGTTGCTAAGGGTTTTACCTAAAAGGAGAGCATGGACTATAAAGAAACTTTCTCACCTGTGTCGACGAAAGATTCTTTTAGGATCATCATGGCTTTAGTGACACATTTGGACCTTGAGTTGCATCAAATGAATGTAAAGACCGCTTTCTTAAGCGGTGAACTTGATGAAACCTTTACATGGTTCAGTCGCCTCATTTTGAGACGGGTGATCCAAAGAGTATGGTTTGTCAATTAAAGAAATACATTATGGAATTAAGCAAGCGTCTCGGCAGTGGAATTTTAAATTCACACAGGTTATTGTCTCATTCGATTTTGAGGCAAATCAGATTGACGAATGTATATATCACAAGTTCAGTGAGAGTCAAGTTATGTTTCTAATTTTGTATGTTGATGACCTATTGCTTGCAACAAACGATATGAACATGTTGCGTGAAACCAAGAAATTTCTATACAAATTCTTAGAGATGAAAGATCTTGGTGAAGCGTCTTATGTGTTAGGATTAAAGATACATCGAGATCGTTCTCAAGGCATCTTAGGCCTTTCACAAGAAGATTATATTGATAAGGTACTTAAGCGACATGGCATGAAACATTGCAAACCAGCTGATACTCCAGTGGCAAAAGGAGACAAGTTTAGTCTCAATCAGTGCCTAAGGATAGAACTTGAAAAGTCGAAAATTCAAAATATTCCCTATGCTTCAGCAGTTGGGAGTATTATGTATGCTCAGGTATGTACGCGACCGGACATTGCGTACATTACTGGAATGCTAGGCAAGTACCTAAGTAATCCTGAACCGGATCACTGGAAAGCAGCCAAGAGGGTATTGCGATACTTACAAAGAACGAAGCATCATATGTTGACGTATCGGAGGTCAGACATGCTTGAGATCATTAGTTACACTGACTCCAATTTTGCGAAATGTCAAGATAGCAAGAAGTCCACTACTGTTACATTTTTATGTTGGCCGGAGGAGCTGTTTCATGGAAAAGTGCAAAGCAGTCATTAGTTGCAACTTTTACCATGGAAGCATAATTTGTATCTTGTTATCAAGCATCAAATCAAGTGATATGGCTATGCAACTTTGTCACGGGACTGCAGGTAATGGAGACTATCCAGTTACCATTGAAGATGTATTGTATAATAACTCTGCGGTGATGTCTTCAAATAACAACAGGAGCTCAACCAAGTCAAAACACATTGACATTAAGTTCCTGGCTGTTAAAGAAAGAGTTCAGAATGGTCTGATCAGTATTGAGCAAATTGGTACATACTTAATGATAGCTGACCCGCTGACCAAGGGTTTGATTCCCAAAGTTTTCCATGGGCATGTTGCTTGTATGGGTGTAATTTCAGCGGATGATGTTCAGCTTTAGTGGGAGTCTGATAAGTTTGTTGTAGTGCTTGAAAGATTGTATGTTTTACAGATATTTGTTTATATAATATGATGCACTCTAAAGTTAAAGTTAAAGGCTAAAGTTTTAAAGTTATATTGTTCATGTATATTATTCAGTAAGGATTTATTCTGGATTCGGTTGATCTCAAAAGGCAAAGGACCAAGTTGGAAACAGACACGTAGATCACATTTCGTGTGATTTCCACACTGCACATCCATTCAATGATTCATGTCATTCAGTTGTATTAACATCATGATTTATGTAGGTCTAGTCACTCATAAATGTGGCGAAGCGCTGCTTAAGTCTCTTGTTGATATTGCTGATGGACGAAATTGTTTGACACATAAAGTGACAAAAGGAAAAGAGCTCTATTAATATATAATTAAAGGTTATACACATAGTCCAAGTGGGAGATTGTTGGATTTTACAATCATACATGTCATATGGGACGCCATATGAAACGACAAGTTTTATGGACTTACGTGTTATACAATTATATATTAATTATATGTCATTAATATCCATAATCAAGTGATCAATAAAGTGTATTTATATATGGATATGAAGTGTTATAGGAATGGACCCTTTAATGTGTAGAAATTATAGTTGGTAATTAGCAATTTATTGTTGGACTGAATTGCATAATTACCATGCATCCCTTCTAATATGCACATGATCCCCAAGTGATTAGTCTCTATTCACTGAACATCTCTCTAAGGCCATAACAAAAAATTACTCTAAGTACAAGAGAAAAGAAAAGAGAAGAGAATGAGCGATCTTGTAGAGTCTCTCTATCGGATTATGCAAGGACGTTGCCGAGTCAAGGACAAAGGAAAATGGGCAACAAGAGACTAACTCTCTTGGAAGACCTTGTAGCGACATCGCAATAGGACAAGACACCACTGTCCGTATAAAGAAAGGCGTCAATTCCGACAACTTCAAAGCATGGAACAAGGTTAGGCTTCCGCTCAAGTTTTTAGTTCTCTCTAGTGGTCCTAGGATTAATACTAGAAGTATTATCAAGAACATCTCGGGCTTACCAACTCAAAACTGGAAACTTCACACAATTCACCTTCCACCAATTCAACACATCAAAAGTCTCATTTTTCAAACAACAAGCACTTTCTCCTCCAAATACACATTCAAATCAGATTTTGGAGAGACTTCTTTTTTTTAAAAAATTTTCAATAGCAAAACTAAAATAATCATCATCTGGTCGGGTGTTACCAAGAGTGGTACCAGCTCCAACCAAGTTTGATGAACCCAGTTGATTATTAGATGCTACATAATCATTCTTATACTTTTCAAAAAAAAAAAAAACATTTCCACATTTCTTCTAACCTCTTCAATTTGATTCTGAACCTCATGACTTGGATACAACTTATTGAAACAAAATCGAATCAAACTAAATTTAAACCTTGAATCCAACATTAAAGCAACAACAATTAGAAAACTAACATCTCCAATACTTCTCAAACTTTTGAAACATGACTCGAGTCATTTCTTTCAAGAAACCATCAGATGATGCATAAGCCTCACATATTGTTTTCTTTACCTTGAATACTTCATTGAAGTATAAATTATAAGTGAGGTATAAAGTTTCAGAAAAGAAATTGCTAGTATTAGTAAAAACATCAAGCAACTTCATTAACTTTCAACTTTTATTCATTCAATTTCTGAAGGCAACCCCTCAAAATTAGAATCTCATGACATATCTTCGAAAAACACTCTTTGTAATAAAGAGCTGATTGGAGCATGCAATGCGTTGAGTTTCATCTAAACGTGAAACACAATAATCGCTAGAATCTCTAGTTCTCTACGCAACAAGTTAGAAAAAGAATTGTAGTATTAGTAAAGTAACTAATAATAAAGAGGCAAATCAATAGTTGATAGTAAAAACAATATGGCATGTCTAAAAAAGAATGAAATTCATACAAGTAATTTCATAACGAAAATCTTAGTCAGCACATTCGAACGTTGTAGCGCCACGTGGCAAAATAAGGTGACATGGCGATTTGGGATCCAGCATATCCATATGCCTCCGTTGGCCAAATTCACACAGCTAGTATTTTCAAACCAACTGCTTCTGTGGCCTCCATTTCAAGTCTTCGTTGGTGCCACCGCTAAATACCAACCACATAAGCATGCTCCTCGTTGATCCTCCCTTTCTCCTTACCCGAAAAAGAGGAGAAGATTGTATCTAGAAGGGAGAAGAAACAAAGGAGACGAAGAAAAGGCAATGCCTCTCACTTCTCCGAGCAACCCATCTCTCTGCTCTTCACCTTCTCTCTCTAAGCCTAAATTTCACCTCTTTAGGCGTCATTCCCCAAAATTATCTCAGTATCTCTCTCCCCAGGTGTACAGTTCATGTACTGGTTTACGGAACCACTCAATCTTCACCGTTAGAGCTTCATCAGCTACGGAATC
Organism: Eleocharis quinqueflora; assembly: GCA_964058865.1. Lineage (NCBI taxonomy): Eukaryota > Viridiplantae > Streptophyta > Magnoliopsida > Poales > Cyperaceae > Eleocharis > Eleocharis quinqueflora. The sequence goes on along the minus strand of CAXKVX010003370.1, from coordinate 20,723 downwards.
TCAGCCTCCCAAATCAGAAGGGGAAGGAGAGGACAAATTCGAGGAGTATGAGGTGGTGCTAGACAAGCCGTATGGATTGAGATTCACAAAAGGAAGAGATGGTGGTACGTACATTGACGCAATTGCTCCGGGGAGCTCGGCTGATAAAGCAGGAGTTTTTTCAGTTGGAGACAGAGTGATGGCCACAAGGTTTCTGTGTTGATTAACATTTTATTTCGTTTCATTTATCTGCGGTTTACCTATATCAGTTAATGACTTAATGTTGATTAACATTAACATAAATCACCCCTTTAATTATGTGTGTGGTTTACTGGTTTCCATTGATTGAATGACAGTGTTGTAAGTTCAAAGCTATATTACTTATTTGGGAGCAGTGATCATTTTACTTTTAAAGACTAGGAGAAATGGCAGTAGAGGTACTGTACTATTATGGTTGTTGCGCTTGACCTGCAAAACTTCTAATCTTAGAAATGATCTGCTTGAACATCACTTTTATCTGTCACGCTGTTGTAAAGGGTCGTTAGCATAAAATTTGGGAGAACTTGGGATTTTAATTCGGAGAAAATGTTTTACCAGCTGCAGAGGGAAAAAAATTTAGAACTTTGTTTCATTTTGTTTTTATATACTGTTTTGTGTTTTAACTGTATTGGGATACATTGCACCCATCTCTGGTATAAATAATGAACTAAACATAATCTCACTTTTAGAATTTAGTTGGATACCTAGTAAAATGTCTTTTTTTTAATAAAAAAAAGTGCCGTCTTTGGGGAAGAGATTTGGCCGGCAGCAGAGTATGGAAGAACCATGTACACCATTCGTCAGAGAATTGGACCATTGTTGATGAAAATGGAAAGAAGATTTGGTACTTTTCTCATCCTTGAAATTTATCTGCTATTAGAGCTTATTGTGTGCCATACATATTTAGTGCATTCATTCATGCATTGGTACCAGTAACCTCGACAAAGCAAAACTGCAAGGACAGAATTTGCATTCATTCATGTTCTAAAATTCTTTAACTTTTGTCAATGTTGTGGATCCTAGGTATTACTTTCTGTTAAATTGTGAATGCAACAACAACAAAGCCTTTAGTCCCAAAAGGGTAGGCTAGAGATAAAACCTAATCTGAGTAATATTTGATTGTCTTTAGTGCCAAACATGTTAAATAGTGAATAACTTGTCAAATTAGAAAAAAAATCACTATTTAGTGCCAAGTTCTGCAAATGTAACACAGGGAAAGGGGAAGTCACTGGTGAACTCACTGAGAAGGAGATCATAAGAGCTGAAAGGAACTCTGGTGTGATTAGCAATCGAGTTAGGGAAATACAAGTGAGTATAACTTTACCTAGCTGTATTTATTACTGGTGTCATGTTACCAACTTGTACCTGTTGGAGTCAATGTTACACTACTCTTTTTCCCCAGGCAACTTTATGCCAGCCACTATTGCAAGCCTGAAACATTAAATTATGTAACATTTCTTTAGCTGTAGTTAGTCTCATTACTATTTGATTCGGGGTAAGCTGGTGATTTAGTGTATTGCCTACTAGGCTTTTAATTTAATTTGATTTGACCTATTGCTCTTTTCAATGATTTCTAGATGCAAAATGCCATGAGGAAAATGGAACAGAAGCAGAATCGTCAGGAGAATCTCCGCCAAGGTTTGAAGCTTTACAAGTAAGAATCAGAATAATTTTACACAATGATTTTTATTTTTTAATTTCTACTATGGTATGAAAAGAACACTCATGTCAAATATGGTAATCATGCCGTAACAGCTAAATAGGGTTATTTCTGGAATAGCTTATCATAAGGAACATTTGCTTCCCTTACTTGCAATCGAGCATTATCTGGAGCCACAACAAACGACATTATTTGAATTTCAAACAAGTTTGAGAATGGTGTTTCCAGATTTCCTTTTAAGAACTGTGTCTCCCAAACAAACAAACTTTGTTTGGGACTAAATTAAGGCTTTGTTGTTGTTAGTTTGTTACTATGTCTGGGAAAAATAGTTATTGGCGCACATGGGTTATTACTTTGATTCTTGACGTCAGCAGTTTTTATTAAGAGGAGGGTTCCAATGCCTACTTTTTTTGTGCCTCATCATGCTCATTAACTAAAAAATTTAATTAATTAATTTTTTAAGAGTTTAAATATCAAAACTAATTGATTGAATATTTCATATATGTCATAATATACTGTATAAAAAAAATATTGTAACATTTTAGTTTAATTTCATTGGTCATCTAGAGCTAACAAAATCAACGATTCAAATCCAATAATTTTGATCGTTGATTTTGTTAGCTCTAGATGACCATTGAAATTAAACTAAAATGTGGCAATATTTTTATATACATGTATTATGACATATATGAAATATTCAATCAATTAATTTTGATATTTAAAGTTTTAAAAAATTAATTAATTAATTTTTTAAGTTAATGAGCATGATGAGGCATAAGAAAAGTAGGCATTTGATCCCTTCTCTTTTATTAAATAATGGCATAAGGCTTTGTTGTTGACTGAATTGTCTCCACTTCCAGTTCTGACGTTTCTTTTAAGTTTCAAGTAAAATAGAATTATCATACAAATCTAATATGAAGGAACTCTTTGCCACACTTTATTTTTATGACATAACATTTTTGGTGCATGAGCCTTCCACCTCAACAAAATAATAAAGAAAAGAACCGACTGTTTATGGTGCTGTAGCGAACTTTTGCCAAATAGATCTCATTTGAGTTAAGATATGTCAAGTTATTGATTTGTCAAAGTTGACTCTTCCAATTGTGTTGAACAATGGAACTTCAATTGAGTGAAATATTTATGAAATGTAATATCTTTGTTGACTGTCACAAGGAGCGGCAAATATGAAGAGGCATTGGATAAATTCGAATCAGTTTTAGGATTAAAACCAGAAATCGAGGAGGTCGCTATTGCAAGTTATAATGTGGCCTGTTGTTATTCCAAGCTTAACCAGGTAAAATGTTATCTTACTCGCTCAAACTTTGCAATAAAGTATATAAAACGAAAAAAAGTTCCTGAAAAATGTTTTCGTGTATCAGATGCAAGCTGGCCTATCTGCACTTGAAGATGCCATGAAGGCAGGATTTGAGGATTTCAAGGTAAAATGTCCCGTATGGCTGAAAATCTTGGTTTTTCTATCAACAAAATTCGCATGTTTCCTACATGAAAATATTAGTCTGGTCTCTATATTACCCCAAATCCGATACATACCTTCAAAGCTCAGAATATGATCAAAGACCCTCCCTGCCCCTCATTTAGATAGAGATGCATAGTGAGGGACAGACAGGTGCAGGGGTATGCCTATATGTTATGCACGATATGCCGCCTCCTGATTCTTTTCCAAAATATGATGATGTTGTTTGGTGGTACGTTGTTACTGTTTCAGAAAAAGTTGTAATGTTGTATAGATATTTAAAGTTGGACAACAAACCCTTCCCTAAATTTATGTAAAAAAAAATTCTGCAAATGGTCGCAGACTTCCATACTTGTGGAATGATTGGTGAAAACAAATATAAGCTTTTGGGCTTCTCAATTATTCTGTGATGGAGATTTATAGCTCAACCCTCAAAAGAGGATCCTGTTCGATTCTACTAACTAGACGGGACAAAGTACATTTTGTTTGACCATCCTTAATATGAGACATGTATGCCTTGTATAGTTGTATGGTGTGATTTTCATTATTGAATGATCTTTCCTTTTAAAAGAGGATATCCTAGCTAAGTTTTATAGGCATACACATAGACATCTCCCTTTGGTTATCACGAATTTATATTTATACTTTCAAGCTTCTTGTTTTGTGTTAACAAGAAGATCTCTAGAAGTTACAAAATACAAATCATGTCTAGTTGCCAATATCTGATAACAATTACTTGCTTTAATTAGGCAATTAGAACTGACCCTGATATGGAAAACTTGAGAACTTCTGAAGAATTCGAGGCACTCGTGAAGAAGTATGATGAATCTTTCATCAACGAGAATGCTATCAATGCCATCAAGTCATTATTTGGATTTGGCAAGAAATGAAGCACCTATTGAGTTAACTTTTTTGTTCAATAACACTTTGCCTCAACGATGGTTTCTTTTTAACTTTATTTGCTGGCTGGGCTCACAGGGATTGCATGGAAAGAGATCACATTAAAGACAATATACAGAATGTTCATTTGAATTTTGAATTTAACAAGCATTTACAATTAATATAAGAAGCATGAGTATATATTTCCAATTTCATTTGAATTTTGAAAACCATAGTTACTAAAATCTTGTGGGTATAGTGGTCCTTGGTCCTTACAGTTTCTTTTTTTGAAACTCTTGACAGTAGCTGTCAAGCTTGGTCCTTACAGTTTCACTGTATACTATTGGCCCGGCACCAGCATGCTACTAATTTGCATTTATTCCAAACAAACAAATTGTGCATCAAGCAGACTTATTGCATCATTCGACCAAATTTAGCCTCAATAGGACATGAAGTGCCCCATTTAACAACAAAAGGAAAATACTAACAGTGTTAAAATTGCCAGATACTACTTAATGCTTTTTATACTGTACAACTCACAGATATATCTAAACAGTATCAAACCATCAGTAACACAAGTCAAAGTCAAAGCATATCAGTGGTGTATATACTTCACCGCCACCGGTACAAAACAGCAACAGACTTGGTATTGGTATACCAATCCAAAACAAGCAATTACCTTAGCACGATCCAATTCATGGAAGTGTGTACTGTGCTCTCTCAAGGCCCAACGGCATGATCCGATCCGATCCGATAAATGGCGGATCCCTCCTCAATCGCGTTGGAGAGCAGGATATAGATTCTCTATAACTCGAAATTTCCAATCGGGCGATTGAGGGGGGACGCGAAATATCTCCGGAGCACATTCGCTTTAGCGTCCAATGCAGAAGGGGTAAGAAGTAGGGTTGGGATTTGAGCTCGGATTCGGAGGGGCGATGCGATCGGGCCGGAGAGAAGACGACCCAGCACCCGAAAACAGGGTCTTTACGAATTTCGGAGCTCCGATTGGGAAACTGAACCTCCCTCTCCGACAACGACATCAGCGTGGAGAGATCAGAGATGAGCTGGGGTCGTCGGCGATTGTTTTTAGCGTTTCTCCGAGTTCGACACGTATTTGGAAGGACGCGATTCTGATGCTCTCTGTTTAATGTTTAATGTGATGGATTATTTGATTAGATTTGGACGTATCTAATTCTATAATAATATAAAAATCTCCGAATAATATAATTGGTGGACTATTGTTCAGATCTAATCGAACGATTCAGAATAATAAATGCAGAGATCACCGATAAAAAACGATGTAGGGAATACGATTCTATTTGAAAGTGGGGTGCCTGAACGGCCACAGTAAAATGACATCAACGTGGAGAGTGCATAATGTTCGTATTGGTTGAAAAGTGTTAATATCAGTTTAAACAAGTGTCCATACTAGTTATTTCACGTATGTTGTGCACTTGAAACTGTAATTATAATGTTTATCACGAAACATGACGCATACTAAATAAACAAGATGCTTATATTAGTTAAAAGATGTGTTTATACTAGTTATTTCAAGTATGTTGTGTATTTCAACTGCAACTAATATTGTTCATCACAAAATGGAGGACATACTAAATAAATAATGTGTTCATATTAGTTGAAAAGGTGTTCGTTGAAACAGATGTTCATACTAGTCATTTCAAATATGTTGTGCACTTGAAACTATAACTAATAATGTTCATCACAGAATGAGATGCATACCAAAATAAAAAAAAGTGTTCATATTATTTGAAAATGTGTTCATATTAGTTGAAATAGGTGTTCATACTAGTTGTTTCAAGTATGTTGTGCACTTGAAACTGTAATTAATAGTGTTCATCACCGAATGGAACACATACTAAACAAATAAGATGTTCATATTAGTTGAAAATATGTCCATATTAATTGAAACAGTATCCATACTAATTGTTTCAATTATGTTGTGCACTTGAAAACTGTAACTTATATTGTTCATAACAGAATGTGTCGCATACAAAACAAACAATATGTTAATATTAGTTGAAAATATATTCATATTAGTTGGTAGTATGTGTCACACCTAAGAAATAATGAACAAGTCGGGTGCGACTAATCTTGTCACGTGTGCATGACGACATGTGTTGATGTGCATCATTTGATATGCACATCTTAAATGGTTTTGCAAATTGCCAAAATGGAGAGTTTGTTGGATTAAACTCATCTCTTGTTTGACAATTTGTAAAACAAATAAGTACTAACTTTGCACATGAGTTTTGATGAAGATGCGGGTTGAAACAAGTACAAATTGATGTTGCACATGCTCAAGCAATGCTCAAACATGCTCTAGACAAGTCAAGACATGCTCAAGACATCAAGGGACGGCTTCATAGTGCCAAACAGAGCACAGCGTTACCATACGCTTCACAACCCGTCACAACGGGTCAGCAACCCGTCATAACGGGTACCCAACCCGTCACAACGGGTCAGGAGGAGAGAGGCAGTGCAGAAGATGGGAAATGGCCGAGCACAACGTTACTATAATGCTTGCTCAAGGCATTACAACGCGTTACAACCCGTTATAATGGGTTCCTTTGGCGTTATAATGGGTTCGTATTGAAGTTGGCCCACATGACAGCCGCACAAGAGAAGAAGGGCATTTCTGGAAAGGTGCCAACCCGTTATACGGGTCAGCCAAACCGTTATGACATTCCTGTGATGCTACAGACGAATTTGGATGTTTCAAGTGTTGGAATTGAGACGTCAATTCCAATAAATTAAGTTTGGACTACGTGTTATATGATTACATACATGTCATGTACTGTCACTAATGTTACGAGGAGTAACAGTTGGAAATGCCGCTAAATGTGATTAATTAATATTCAAGGCATTATATGTATTTCACCAAGATTTTGGGCATGAATGCATATAGAACTTAACTAAATTGATTATAATTATTGATGGATTGATTATGATCAATTAATGTATATATGGGTCAATTAATTATGTTTCCAAACCTTTTTTTAGCATGTTCAGATCCAAAAATTACAGTTAATAAAGCCTTCAATAATAAGATCCTGTCGTTACAATTTAATAGACAATTAGTAGGGCAACTTAGTTCTGATTGGGTAAAATTAAAAACTATAGTAGCAAATGTAGAGATCAAGGATACTGTGAAAGACTCGATTATATGGAGATGGGAAACAAATAAAAAGTTTTCTGTACACTCCATGTATAATTGGTTAGAATTTGGGGGATACACAAATTAATTCTTTGATATTATTTGGAAATCAAAACTACCCTTAAAGATCAAGGTCTTCATGTGGTTAGTAAGAAGGAAAAAAATATTAACCAAGATATTCCTTTCTAAAAAAGGATGGCAAGGTGATGTTAAGTGTGTCTTTTGTGATCAAGATGAAACCGTAGACCATTTATTTGTTGGCTGCCAGTTTATTAAACATATTTGGGTTTGGATAGGTAAATTTAATAACTTCAATTTTGAAGGAGAAAAATTAGAGGACTTGTGATATATAGATGCTCAAATACCACTCAAAGATGCATGTTTGATTGAACTAATTAGGGGAGCAGTACTTTGGATAATATGGCTAGAGCGGAATAAACTGTGTTTTACTGATAAATCACCCAAATCTGTTAGAAGTATAGCAACTCAAATTATCAATATTTTGAGTTACTGGTGCAAAAACAATAATGACTCATCTTATTTTAAGCTCCAAATGATTATACCCCAGGATGTAGAAGACCTACCAAGACTTATTTCAGGCACAGGAAGCCAGATGGGGGAGATGGTGCAGGAGGTACCGCAGCCAGAAGCAGGGTGTACGTCTGGAAGCGTTCTGTGTCTGGATTAAATTCTCAAAAGATTTAGATGATGTTGTGTTGTTTTGAATGTTATCTGTTACGATACTATGATACTTTGGTATTTGATATGGTTGGCATTGATACTTTGGTACTTGATGTTGCTGGTGAGCGATTTGTGTAATAGGCTAGTTTATATGATTTTGTGCCAGGCTATGCGAGCTTTAAAGCTCATATACTATTGTAGTTTTTTAGTTTGTAATAGGATATTTTGGTTTCAATGAAACCGGTGGGTATACCCTGCTTTTTCTCAAAAAAAAAAATGTATATATGGGTCTTAGTGTAAAGTCAGAAATATTGTTTGAGCCAAACCCAACTTGTTTTGGATCAAAACCCAAGCAAAACAGCACAAAACGAGATCTATTGCGACCACAATAAGATTCATTGTGATCGCAATGCAGTAGAGGAAAATGGCAATAAATCTGCCATGTTTTGGCATGATTTATTGCGGCCGCAATGGATCCTATTGCGGCTGCAAGAGACTTGGCAGGAAATTGCCAAGTCTGGAATTGCCACAAGAGACCTGCTGTAAGGCATGTTTTGACTGCCTAGATCTCCCGGTATCTTTCTGATTGAATAAAATGAATTTTGTACCAAATTCGTGGATGTATTTACAGCAGTGAATACTAGAATTTGGAAAAGAATTGGAGATAATATAATTACAAATATTTGATGAATATTTGATAATTAATTCGTCATCTTTCCGAGATACACGTAGACCCCTATAAAAGGTTCCGAATCTCCAATCGTTAGGGGGTAACAAGAACATAATTTTTTTGAGATTAGGGCACATGTGTTGTGCATAGCTACTGACACTCTACTCCATTAAGAGGTCATACTCTATCGGGAATTTCGTGACAGTCAGAGAAAGGATAGCACCCCTGAATCGCTTGGAAGGATTCGTCGGGAAAATGATGTGACAAGGCACCTCCGTTGATTGAATACATCTCAATCGTCACTTGGATTAGAGACTTAAGACGACTGGTGGAGATGGAAGTAAGTAAACACACTTCTGCACTCTTTGTTATTTCATTCATGTCGCAACAAATTTTTGATTGAATTGATAATTGCAATTATTTTGACAAGGCACCTACTTGTTTGATACCCTAATTGAATTGTACCAATTGATTTAATCCCAACATCAAGATCCCAAGAAGTGCCCAGCCTATATAAATGAAGCAGGGACGAATCAGCAGGGTATCAAACACCCCCCACAAGCTTCCAAGCATCAAATTGAGCACAATAAAGAGCCTAATTTCGTTCTCCTCCAGCTACCTAAACTAGAGAGCATTAGGATAGCTTCTATTGTCTTATTGTTAATCCGAAAACAAACTCTTAGCTAGATTTTAACCTTTGATACATCACATTTGTGTAGTCAAGTGGTGCATCATTTGTCCTAGATTGTTTTGTCAATCAGGCCTTTAACCGTGTAGTGTGGTGTTGCCCCATACATTGGTCTAGGAGTCGAAGATTAATTTGCTTGTTTAGAAAAAGTCAAAGATCGCCTCCGCACTTTGTAAAGAACACTTGTTTTGATAGTGAAATCGGCCCGAAAGGAAGATTTGGTTCCGAGAGACCCGTGGACGTAGGCATAATTGATTGATAGGCCGAACCACGTTACATAGCATGTTCTCTTTGTTCTCTCGATTGCTTTTGCTCTCTATCTCTCTCTTGCTCTCACTCTTTATTACTTTGCTCTTTGTTGATTTGTGGTTTGCTCTATTACTTCTAAGAACTTTTTTGCTTAAAAACTTGGCTAGGTGATTAAGGTCTAAAAGCTGTAATTTGAAATTGTTGATTGAAAAGCTTTCGCATTGTTAATTGACCTTAGTCTTGCGCTTTAAGCTCCAACCCTAATTCTAACAACATGCACACGAAAGGCTTTAAGAATAAATAAATTGCACATTAATAGTAAACAAATTAGTGACACAATGCATAACAAAGTTTAAATTTTATTGATCACAAACGTTTCCTATACATACCTCAAAAGCGTATCAGTGTAGCGGAAGCGGAAGAAAAGAAATAAACAAAAAAGAATGACCCCGTTGATACACCGGTGACCATCTGTTTATCTATCCTATCGTGAAACTAGAGAGAATATAAAGAAAAGAGAAAGTCAAAATGAATGTATGTGATCTCCATCCTAGGACGCCCTCGTCAAAAGCTCCTCACATTGACCCACAACCATCGTGGAAATGTGAGTAATTAGAAAATTACTCTGTGCGGATTTAGGTCCAACCTTTAAGCTTATATCTTTCTCTAAGATTGAATCCAAGCCAACACTTGGTAGTTAGTTATCAACATTTTAAAACTAAACTTTTTGTTAATTTGTGTTAGTTTGTAATAATCTAGAAGTCAATAATACGATAAATTATCATAAAGCTTTGTTCATGAATTGAGTGATTAATTAAACTGTCATTTTGTTACCTTGAGTATTATTGAATTTATGAATCATTCCTTTATCTGACTTGAGTCAATAACTGGAATTGTGAAACTTCATAATACAGATGATATATACTCTTAAAAGTCTCTAACCAAGGTAATTAGCAGGAACACTAATTTACCGTTACAAGGTTAGAATGTGGATTAAAAGATGGTTAAGTTTTACAAACCATAGACATGAGATGCCGTTTTAATCACATGAATACATGTTAGAGGAAGATGGTATTTGACAGACCTCGAATGAAACATTAAATGGAATTGTGTACGTGTCATTAATGTTTTCATTCAGTGTTAAGTTCTAAAGTATGAGGTATTCATCTTTCCTACTTAGAGATGTGTATGTGTGATTGTTATCTAATGCTGTCGGTAAAACGCAGTCATAACGGTAGCTTTTCGGTATACATAGCTTAGTTGAGGTAGTGATGATTTACTGAAAGTACTATTGTCCCTCGTGTCTTGATACGAGTTACAGTATCACTGGGCCCTTTGATAGTGTAAGATTATCTGCATGCGGTATAATTACAAGAGTAATTATATTTGATAAGTCTGCTCAAGATCGAGAAAAGATTAAGTTTGCAAGGATGACACACACCATGCCTTGAAACTAATCTGATACTGTGAGACGAAAGAATTAACACGACTAAAATGTTTAGTGGATCGTGATATTGCATAAGTACAACATCGTCTGTGTAATTGGATGGTCATAGCGCAGATGTCAGATGCCTCCTATGATTATAGAAATTAAAATGATTTTAATTCTATTTACCAACATAACACAGATCCTATTGGGTCACACCGCATAGGAGCTAAATCAGAGAATCTTAATGATTAATTATAAATAGTTATAATTAATATTATGATGATTATAATTAATTATATATATGATATGATTAAATTATATATGTCATATAAGATGACAAGCAAAAACAACGGTTGAATTTATAAACGTATACGATACGTTGTATAAAATCATATCGCAACCAAACAAATACCAAACCCTGAGAAATATAATTGTTGAGAACAATTATATGTTTATGTATATTTATATATATTTAATTTAGATTTTAATTATAGATTATGGTTTTGAATTTGGAATGAAAGTCATTATCAAATTAAAACCTTAATTAAAAATTAATTAAATTCGTAATTAAAAATAAATAAATTAAAAAAAAAGGCATGTCGGCATGGTGATATGGTCAAATGAAATGGATTTTCATTTGCCATGCCAACATGGCATGTACCAAAAGATGTCGGCCAAAAATTTTTTCCACATGCCAACATGTAAAATGAAATGTGGCACTTTGACTATTTTGGCTCATGCCAAAATGGTAAGTCGGCAAGAATTTTGTGTATGCCGACATGCACAAATTCAAAGGGCATTTTTGTCTTTTCACAAATTTCAAGGGTATTTTGGTAATTTGGCACCTCCTCATTTTGCTATAAATAGAGGGGTAGAGAGAGAGAAAGATATACCAAAAATCGATTCGTACTCGTTAACTCGGATTCGTATCGATAAATATACTTTCTCTCTTTCTCGTATACGGTTATTTACGGGATTCGGAAAAATAGTATTTTTGCGAAAGGAGCGGTATTTCATATTTGAATAACTGCGAGTCGTAAAGATATTCATTTAGTCCTTATCTCGGTGAATAGTGTTTTTGTGGTATATCGCGGCTTTCGATATTTCTGGCAGAAGAAGTAAGCCGCTCTCTGGTCGTCCTGGTGGACATCTGGTAGAGGTATCAGACGTCTGATACTCCGAGGAGAAGAGCATCTGTGATTCGGCCGTCCGAGTCTTCTGCGGTCCAATTCGAATTTGGATCAAGGTATTAATGTTATATTAATCTATTTAATTTGTAAGTAGATTAAAGTTTTAGAATTCAGTTAAGGAGTAGATCTGTTTAGGAATTAAGTATGGTTTTGATGTTAGGGATAAACGGGAGGTGGACACCCTCTGTGGTTTATCCGACATACCCCGCTTAATCCTCGGCTTAAGTCAGACGTAAAATTTTTGTTTTACGGTCTTTCCGCTGCTTAGGCCAATTGACGGGTTTTGAACTGTTCGTAACCCAACAATTTGTTGACTACATCATTTTTAAAATTCTAACTAAGTTTGAGAGATGTTGAAGAAACCCAAAAGAGTCTGAATATTATTAAGTATATATATAGTATGAAATTTAATCAAGCACTCAAAAATAATTCTCCAATTTGCAGAACACAGGAATTCGCCCCTAAGCGGTGCCTGATACAACCAATCCAACTTACAAACTTAGGTAGCGTGTAAGCAATGCCTGATACGAGCAATCCAAACTTATACAAATTCAGAGTTTCCAAGACGGAAATGCCCTGATATAGCATGAGCAACTAGGAAAAGCACACGCTCATTGGTCAAAAACGAATTATCGTGCCTACCTCACCAAATGAATACAAAGATAAAATAAAACAGTTGGCCTCAGTTGCCATACAAAAATAAGGAACCTACTATCTGTTTCAAAAAATAAATAATAATGAGAACTCCTTGTACCAATCTGGGTCCAAAAAGGAGCCTGAGACTTTCTCTGTACCAACAAGGAGCCAAAGGAGAAAGCCCTTTGAATATTCGAGATCTCGTAATATCGACTAAATATAAGAATATAATAATAAAATAGAATAGCTCCAATAAATCACATATGATACACATACTCTAAACTGAGATACCGAACCTTAACCACTCAATTGAAGAAAATATACTAATATAATAATAGTAATAAGGAGATTGAAAAGTGAAACTCTACTGGCACTTTGAGCCATCAAGTGATGCACTCAGTGAATGAGCGCAGCCAGATACATATGAAAACATCCTGTTGTAAGAATTCCACAGGCGCAACCAACACCGTACGTAATCCTTCCGGCACGATGTCTTCATGCTATTTTTGGCTAACGGTCACTCGGCCATGCGCTCAGCACTCTCGACAATTACATATAATATTTAAATACGTATCTACCTAATACATAACTATAATATATATGATCTGTATATTAGATCTCACATGCAAATATGAATGCAATGACATGAATGCAGGTTGGTCTTGTTAATTGGTACAATTTACCATATGCAAGATGATAGGTCAAGCCCTATGGTCCTTTATCAAGTTCAGATAAAAGAAAAATAAAGGTTTGTTGGGTCCGATCCTATACAAAGAAAAAGATACAAGCTCCATGAACCTACACCTGAGAGTACTGGAGAAGCGAGCGACGTCAACTCTACTATGGAGGAAGCTCCACATCAACTGCGTCAGTGTCTACGGGGTCAGATGCAACCCCGTCGTCTACGAGGGGAAACAAGTCAACCAAATCTCCTGATTTAGGTTTAAGATTTGATTTTATGATTTTTTGTTCAACATAATCAATTTTGGAAGTTTGTCGCAAATCAGAGAAGTCGTTTAGGCGCTCAAATCACTTTTATTATTTGTGTGTTTAGTTGTCCTTAACAGTCCTTAACAGTCACTTAATTTTATGTGTTATGTATTTAAGTCCATACTTTTTTGTATGTTCTTACCGTATGATGCAAACGTGGGTTTAAGATTTGATTTTATGAGTTTTTGTTCAGCATAATTAATCGATGAGTATTTATATCTATTTATGTGCTTATAGAAAAATTGATCAATATATGTAATTATGATTATGTATTTACTTAGTAATAATTTCATGGATATATGTTGTAGGTGTTTAGGCGTATATTGTATTTGATGTGATATATAAAAATTGATCAATAGATGTAATTATATTTATATAATTACTCAGTCATAACTCGTGTTTGTGCCGTCTTGTGTCATATTACTAATAATGTGTTACTTTATTATTGGGACATTGTTCTTAATTATTTAATTCTACTATGCGTAATATATTTAGTTTATTTATCCTTATTAAATAAATAAGGGTTTAATAAGGTTTTTGTCACTTAATATACTAAGTGTTAATATGATTAGTTGAGTAAATAACTAACAAATATACTTAATTATCCTAAGTATAACTATGTCGATTTATAGTGCGTATAGGTGATACATATAACATAAAATGATTAGGAAAATATAATGAAGTAAAGAAAGAAAAAGAAAACTCAAATAAAACCAGATAAACATATTTTGGTTACTTTTAATTAATTTTGTGTTTTATTTTTGTTGGGCTTAGAGAATTCCAAGACTTTTACATGTCAATGTATCTGTTCTCGGTAGTATCTGTTCGAGTTTTGCTCGGATACATTTCTCCATCATCGCCCGATTTTAATTAGAGTCTAAGCGGGTACATAATTATTTCCGATTGCTTGCGCTATTATTTATTATTTGTTTTGGGTCTATTATTTTTAGGTTCAATAGGTTTTGGGCCATATCGGGCTAGACCTCCTATTAATTTATTTTTCCCACAAATTCAGTCCACTTGGAGCCCAAGCCCAACTCGGCCCAAAAGCCTTTGTTTATTAATTTCATTAAAGTCAGCAATGGCTCAAAGCCCGTTAGGATAAATGCCCATTTATTCAATTAATCCCTAAAGTCCATAATGGGTTTCATAAAGCCCAAGTCGTAATAAAACCTCGCAGGGCCCAGTCATGACTTATGGGTCCTTCCTCTCTCGAATTAGCAGGGTACTGGTACTGGCAACCAGTACTTTGCATGTACACAAATCATCACAGACAAGCAAAAATGCTCGAAGGCCTGAGAAATGGCACCAGGATCTACCAATAAACTAGTCAGTACAGCAGACACCAAAACGAGCCTACAAGACCCCACAAATCAGAGAATAAACCCCCTGACACAACAACAACTACAAGCAATTCCTTACCACAGTTCATGCACTAGACAAGGCACTAGGTATTATCAAGTATACATAGCAGTTCAGATCAGGTCATATGAGTGTATGAAAAATCCATTGACGGTCCAGTTCAAAACCAATTGTGCCAATATCAATCAAACAACCTTTAATCAGTTCCAGAAACAACAACAACCAACACCACAGTTCAAAACCCATGTCCTTCAGTGTTGACATAAGCCGAGCACAGTTCAGTTTAGTGCCAGCACTTCTATTTATTTCAAACAAAAAGAAGAACTAAGTCAGAGCATCGCAAGCATCACAGAGAACAAGCAAGACAACATCACATAAAAGCATCAAAAGTAAAATCTCATAGGCATTTAGGGTTGTTAACAGTAAAAGGGAGAAGGTTAAGTAACGAGAGAGATAGAGGTGCACCACCAATTTAGCTCCCGCCTCCCTCTTCTCCCTTGCTCTCTTTTTATTTGTTATCGAAAGTTTCAGAATTCCAAATTTGAACAGAGTTTCAGAGGATATCATGCCAAATTTCAAATGCAAAATTAGAATAAAAAAGAATTTCACCTATGACTCATTCACAAAATTCAATATGAGATAAGAATAATAACTATTGTCTAAAGTCCCAGAGGGTGAATATTTGATGACATAAAAGATTTCTTTATCAAGTGTATACAAAAGATCATTTCCACTTAGGTATTTTTGCATTTCCTTTTTGCAAGATTCGAAATTTTCATTTCGCACAAGCTTTGGGGTTTAATCATACTTGTGTTTAGGGCTGAGCAAATAACTCGCGACTCGTGACTCGCTCACAACTCGCTCGTGTAACAGCTCGGATAAACTCGCTCAGATTCAGCTCGAGCCAAATTCAACTCGAGTTGTCCAGCTCGAATTCAATACGAGCTGAGTTCGAGTCAGATCTGGCTCGCTCGATGACTCGATGAGTCGGCTCGAATATGGGCCCTCAAGTTTTGGATTTGTTATATTTATTCTGGTCA
This sequence comes from Eleocharis quinqueflora, assembly GCA_964058865.1. Taxonomy (NCBI): domain Eukaryota; kingdom Viridiplantae; phylum Streptophyta; class Magnoliopsida; order Poales; family Cyperaceae; genus Eleocharis; species Eleocharis quinqueflora. Next base: position 4,582 of record CAXKVX010003370.1, on the reverse strand, counting down.
CTTTGGTATGTGGGCTAAATGGCTAATGGGCCTTTGCACATTTCGAATTTATATATTAATATAAATACCAAGTTACCAACCCTAAAACCTAATCTCTCTCTGCCGAACAGCCGAACCACATTACCAGGCAGCCGCCTCTTCTCTCCCAAATCCCAAATTCGCCTCCTCTCTCAAATCCCAAATTCGCCTCTTGCCCTCTTCTCTGTCTCTCCAATTCGTCAATTCCGAAACCCTAAAACTCTCGTCGCCTCACCTGATCTGCTGATCGCCTCTCGGCTCTCACCATTCACCAACCAGCCTCCGACCACCCTCTCCACTAAAAAGCTGAAACTCCCGAGTCCCGACCACCTCAGACCACCCTCTCCACTAATTCTCTCTTTCTTTCCAGTTTCCACCAGTTCCACCATCGTTCCTGCACAGTTGAATCGTTCTTGAATCTCGATCTACTTCTACACAGTTGCACAAGCAAAGACAAGAGACACTCAACAGTTCCATCATCGCTCATGCCAGAGGCACAACGCCACCTCTCCAGTCTCGACACTCAACAGTGCCACCTCTCGACAGAAATCTCGTTCTGGTATGCCACTCTTTTTTTTTTTTACTATTTTCGTCACTCTTTTTCTTGCATTTTTCTGATAATTGAGACTATGCATTTTTTCGTATTTTTCAGTTTTATTTGGGCAGAAGCTACACTGCATAAATTTGACCAGTAATAGGCATTGACAGTGCCACCTCTCGACATAAATTTGTTCTGGTAATCTGGTATGCCACTGTCTTTAACTTTTTTTGCTATTTTCATCACTATTTTTCTTGCATTATATTATTTTTTCTGATAACTAAGACTTTGCATTTTTTCGTATTTTTCATTTTTATTTGGACAGAAGCTACACTACATAAATTTGAACAGTAAGAGGCATTGACGTAGTTTTTGATAGAAAGAAGGTATGAATTTCTCCTTATTATCTCTATTCTCTTTCCTCACAGTGAAACTGGTTAGCTTAAAGTTGAACTGGTTAGCTTAAGGGGAAACTGGTAACCAGTTAGCTTATAGTTTAGGGGGAAACTGGTAACTGGTTAGCTTATAGTTTAAAGTGAAACTAGTTAGCTTACAATTTTTATTATTTACATTTTAAAGTGAAACTGGTTAGCTTACAGTGGTGAAACTGGTTAGTTGAAGTGAAACTGGTAGTACATTGAAGTGAAACTGGAACTCTGGAAGTAAATAACTTGAGTTACATTAAAGAGTACTAGACCAGTTAGTTTACAGTGGTTCAAAAGTCAAAACTCATCCTTTGCTGGTTAGTTTACTGGTTAGTTTACTGAGCCAGTTTACTGGTTAGTTTACTGAATCAGTTTACTGGCCAGTTTGCTGGTTCGTTAACTGAACCAGAATTAACTTTCTTATATTTTGTTATTGTTGTGATATTGTAGAATGTCTACACCCATAGAGTCAATAGCTACAACTGGTGCAGCAACTGATGATGCAACTGATGAGCCGATTCAGTTAAGTGAAGAAGAGAGTGTCGACAGTGAAGAAGTAAGAGATAAAGTCAATGTACCCGCTGTAGATGCTGTAGAGGAAGCTGAGCCAGTTGAGGCAGCTGATGATAAGAAAAGAAAAAAGAGGAAAACATCTGATGTTTGGAATCATTTTGTATCGGTCAAAGTGAAGTCCAAAGGACAGATGGTGGACAAATTAGAGTGTATCTATTGCAAACACAAGTATGCGGTAGTACTTGGTGGCCCCACAACAACTCTCAAACGGCACCTCGAAGGATGTGCTTTATTCAAAAAGTCACGAGGTAAAACTCAAGGTCTTATTAATTTTGAATCATGTGACAGTGCTAATGTAGTTGGTTTTAATGCAAGTGGTGGTTATGATCAAATGAAGTGTAGGGAACTAATTGCAAAGATGATCATAGCCCATGAATTACCCTTCTCATTTGTAGAGTACTATTGGTTCAATCAATTGATGAAATACAACAATTGTCTTTATCAAAAAGTGAGTAGAGCAACAATCACTAGAGATTGCATAAAAGTAGTAGAAGTAGAAAGGGAGAAGATGAAAAAAATCTTCAAAAATGTTGATATGATCTCACTTACAAGTGATTGTTGAACATCAAACCAAACTGTTGGGTACATGTGTTTGACAGCCCATTACGTTGATTCTGATTGGAAACTTCAAAAGCGCATAATTGGTTTCAATGAGCTTGCGCCACCCCATAGTGGTGAGGTAATTTCGGATGGTATTTTAGAGTGTCTCATTAAATGGGGTATTCAAGACAAAATAGGGGCAATTACTCTAGATAATGCATCTAATAATGATAGGGCAGCCACCATTTTGAGGAATAATTTTCAAGGTAAGGGAAAATTACACTTTGAGGGGTTGTTCTTTCATGTTAGATGTTGTGCCCACATCTTAAATTTGGTAGTGCAAGATGGATTAGGTACAATTGATAGTTGTCTTGTGAAAATTAGAGAAGGTGTTAAGTATCTTAGAAAGTCCCCGGGCCGTCTTTTGAAATTTGGTGAAATAGCAATCACTCTAGGTATTCAAACTCGTCGGTCTTTATGTACTGATGTGAAAACTAGATGGAATTCCACACACCGCATGCTTGAATCAGCTATTCACTACAAATTAGCGTTTCAAGGTTATGCACTTAGAGACTCAAACTTCGAATGGTTGCCCACAGATGTTGAGTGGGATCGAGCTGAAAAAGTGTGTAACCTTCTTGAGGTATTTTTAGATGCTAGCAAACTGTTTTCTGGTACGTTGTACCCAACAGCAAATCTGTGTCTTGTGGAGATTTTTAGAGTGAAAAAAGAGATAAGTAATGCTTATGCATCGGATGACATTTTCTTGCAAAGCATGAGCATACCAATGTATCAGAAGTTTGAGAAATATTGGGGGGAAATTGGGGTGCTGATGTCAATTGCATCAATTTTGGATCCGCGGTTCAAGTTGGTTTCACTTTACTGGACCTTTGAAAGATTGTATCCAATGTGTGAGCTTCATGGTAGGGTTGATGAGGTGACAGAAAAGTTAAAGTCACTTTATGAAAAATATTCTAGGGCATTTGTGGCTGCTAGAACTGCCACCAGCAGCTCAAACTGTGCAACATCAGTTGCTGCCCTGACAGATCGTGCTCGAAAAGATGATTTTTATGCTTATCTTAAAACTAGACCCGTTGAAGAAACAAAAAAATCTGAACTTGATGTGTATTTGGAAGAATCTAATTATGTAGTAGAAGAGAACAATCAATTCGATGTTTTAAAGTGGTGGAGTGTAAACTGTAGCAAGTTTCCCGTTTTAAGCAAGTTGGCTCGTGACATATTTTGCGTTCCAATCACAACCGTAGCTTCGGAATCAGCATTTAGTGCTGGAGGTCGTGTTTTAGATGACTATCGAAGCTCACTTTCAAAAGACATGGTTGAACTCCTTGTTTGCGGTGGTGATTGGATCAAGGCAGCCTCAAAAGCGACCATAAAAACATTAGTAGTAAGTTATAATATTATATTATCATTCTTTTCTTTCATATTTATGATAAATTGATTACTAACACTTATATTTTTTTTGTAGGAATCTGCAAAGGAGGAAGAAGATTTGGAAATCAAACTTCCAATTAGCAATCTAACAATTAGTTAAGGTCAGTTATATTGTATTTAAATAAGAAACAATGTTGCTGAAAATTGGGATTTAATAAAAAGATTTGGAAATTTGGATTGATTTGTGAGGTATCTAAATATGAAACAATGTTGCTCGATTGACTTGTGGAATTGTGGGGTATCTAAATATCAAATTTCAATTTGCAGGTTGCTGGACTGTTGGGATTGTTCTGTTATGGTGAAGTTTATTTTAGTGTTCTAAATTGGGATTGTTATGTTATGGAGACCTACAAGGTTGGCTGGACTGTTGGGCTGCTGGCACTTAGTGCTGTTTTTGTTAGGCTTGTCATGTATGATATTATTATTGTTTTTGTTAGGCTTGTCGTTGTTGGCTGAATGCTATTTAGTGTGAATGACTGAACTACTGAATGTGAATTGTTGTTAGTGTGGTTGTTAGTGTGGTCATGTGGTTTTTACTTTTTAGTGTGATTGTTGGCTGAACCGCTGAACTGTTGAAGTGCTGAACTCTATTTAGTGTGAAACTACTCTTTCATTTTGTTTCATGTAATGCTATTTAGTGTGAAATTATTACTGTTTCAGTGTTTCATGTTGTTTGCAACGCTATTTAGTGTGAAATTATTACTGTTTCATATTTTTTCATGTGTACTTGATGTTTTTAGTGTGTGTATGACTGAATGTGATTTTTAAGAATCAAGCTATTTTACTGTATGAGTTGCTGACTTGCTGTAAGAGCTATTTATGTTATATAAGATGCATGTAAAATTGTAAATTGAGCTAATTTTCGAGTTGCGAGTTGGCTCGATTAGAAATCGAGTTGAGTACGAGTTAAGAATATAACTCGGATTTGATGGGAGAATTCGAGTCAACTCGGCTCGTATAATTTCGAGTTGAGTACGAGTTGAGGCTGACTCGCTCGAACTCGACTCGATGAACAGGCCTACCCGTGAACCTGCCA